>KV750450.1:28028-45975 GCA_001692915.1 Glonium stellatum
CGGCAGCCTGGCTGCGGGCCTTGGCGGTGTGGTTCGGGTTTGCGGGCATGCCGTCCTCGTCGTCGTCCTCGTCGTCGTCGGCATCCTCGTCTTCCGAAGACGACGGGGGTAAGTCGCCCGGCTCAGCTGCTTTCTGCTTCTGCTTTGCGATGGCGGCGAGTTTGCGGGCTTTGGCGGCCGCGCGGCGCTGCTCGCGGGTGAGCTCGGGCTTGGGCTGGCCGTCGTCGGAGGAGGATTCCTCTTCGGAGGATTCTTCGTCGTCCTCGTCGTCTTCGTCGGAGGATTCGGCGTTGGGGGGTTTGGGCTCCTATTTGAGGGAGGGGGAGTTGGGTTAGCTTGGTGTGGTGGAGAGGTGGAGTGAGTGAGGTGTTTGGGGAGGCGGCAGGGGGGAGGTACGGAAGGTACCTATTATAAGGGGGTACGGTAAAGTAGTGTGAAGCACTGCTAGTAGGGTGGGAGGGAGGGAGGAAGAGGGGAACAACATACACCCCACATGCCCATAACCTCGCCATCTGCATTGAGCGGTTGTAGGTCTCGAGAGAAGTGCTTGCCACCTGTATGGACACCGGAATGTGAGTCACACGAGCCTGAATGCACACAGCAGCAAGAGTGGGAGGATGAATTTATGGCCTACCTCCACGCTTGGGCTTGCTGAACTTGCCGCCGCGGCCACGGGTGCTGGTAGACATTCCTGCTAATGGTGTGTCTAGTATTCTGCTCTAAGTGTATTGTAGTCGTAGTTGAAGGAGGAGCTGTGGGTTGACGCAGGCAGCAGACGGGATGTGTGCGAACAATATCGGTACCGGAGGTGGAAAAGCGGAGGCGACGAGTGCGGAAGTGGGTTGTGAGAAGGAGAGTGAGAAGGAGAGGGGGAGCAGCAGCTTTATAGTGTGGTAGTGAGCAGGTGAAGGTAGAGTGGAAGTGAGCAGGTGGAGGTAGAGTGGAAATGCACGCTCTTCTAGTCTTTCCACCAGATGCCAGCCAACGCACACAGGGGAGGGGGGAGAGGGAGAAGCGAAAGACCCCTCCTTCCCTCATCTCTCTGATGCCCCAGGCACCCACCGCCACTCGACTCATCCCCGCTATGACCATGCTTAGTCATACACACGAAATTTCCAATCCTACTTCTTTCCGCCCACTCGCGTCTCTCTTCCCTCCGTACATAAAACTATCAACCCTTCATATTCACTCTGCTTTCCCGCTTTCCATGGGGCTTCGGAGGGGAAAGTGGAGGGAAGAGTGGCACTTCGTCTACTTACCCCTCGGCCTTTTTCATGAGAGAGATCTTGCTCTCTCGGTGGAGGTCGAGGAAATTTTCAAGACGGGACATGTTTTCGCTGCCATCAATACCTCTATGAAATAGAGGCTTGGTCCAAACCCTCTTATTGGCTACTTTCGCTCCGCATTCATTGGCTGCCTCAGCGTACTCGTTCACGGTACGCGCTATCCAACGCGACAATCTAACAATTACAACAGTAGCCAGTGACTGGGAAGTGTCCTCCAGCCTTGACCTTGTGACCGTGAGAACAGATTGAACTGGTGTTTCATAATCTGTGTCCGTCTGCCACCCGTTGAAATTCCAAGTTTTGATCCTCTGGTCATTAAGACATCACATACACGAACATGGCGCTAAACCTGGTGTTTTGCGAGAAGATTTCCATCTCGCATTGGCTCCTAAGGAGGAATTTCAGTATATCACACTTGTTGACCAGCTAAGAGCCATCACATTTTAGCCTAGTCCTCAACTTTTGCCATGTTAAAGTGATTCATGACCCATAACCAGCAACCCATAAATCGTAGCCATAACCCGTAAGTAACCGCTCATCGCTACCTTCAGGTATACCTTATCGCCAAAACTTGACCAGATCCTCTGAGACAAAGATGGAAAGCCAGGAAAGGAACCCTATCGCCATACCGAAAGAGAAATATGTAGACCTAGTTATAAAGACAAGGAAGAAGCACCACCGCCTACCCACCATATCAAGGCTGCTCCGAAGAGCCGCAAGAACAAACCAGAGAGGAATCGAAGGAGAACTTGGCCCTAAAGCGAGTGGAGTGTTGATTTGGTCGCCTAGATGTACCACATAGTCTCGTTGATGCCCAGACTAGGGTTCATGGGAATCAAGGGAGCAATCTCGACTGGCGGCTTGTCCGAGGACGTCGTCTCAGTCTTAGGCTTCTCGGCCCGAGTTTCTTTCTTGCCGGAGGACACCGGAGCCGTATTTTCATGAGATCGAGCCCGATCGGCCGCAAGATGGGCATAGTACACGGCTGGAAACAAAGAGACCGGGGTAGTGGACCGCGCATACTGGAACGAGTGTTCCAGGATAAATTGCTGCAATTCTTCCCCCCCCCAGTTCCCCTCGTTAAGAATCACTTGATAGTGAATGGGACGTGCCGTACCCTTAATCGCTGAGTGAGCACAAAGATAGAAGTCGAACTCAAAGGGATGCGTGCAGCCGGCTTCAACAAGAGTACCCGGATTCGGGTTCCCGTTCCTGTCGCCGGCACTTCCCTTCGGGAAGAAGCGGATATGATGACGTTTGCCGGCAATGACCACTGTGAACTTTGGGTCGGCCCTGGGAGCCAATTCCTTGAGCGTAGCTTTCATATCACGAACCTCTTGGTCAAGGACGTGCTGGTATTGTCCTTCACTCACACCGTCGCGAACATATAGAACTCTCTGGGGTGCAGCACCTTTGCCAGTGTTCATAATCCAGTGCCTCGCCATGAATCCAAGGTGATCCTTGATGTTTTGTGTGGTGATCATTTCTACCCGATGACCATTAGTGTCACATTGCGCGAGGTAACGAGTGCAACCTGCGTCTTGAGACATGGTGATGGCGCAAAAGGATGGTGATTGCGTAGCATCAGTACCTGGAGCGGGGTGAGAGACATCAGCACCAATGCACATCGTAGGGATCTTTGCATTGTTGGGAGCAATTCTCGCCAGTGTACTGCCCACCGCCCGACTGGTAGATCCACCAAGCTTTGCGTTGACTTTCATGCAAACGTTCGAAATGTATTGCGCCTTGTTGTCACGAACATGCTTGGCCTGGAGGACCTGAGACACCACGCCGTAGCGGCAGTCGCATGACTTCTTAATCCGCTTGTAGACCTCGGAGTTCCTGTCGGGGACAATAAAGACTATAAACTGTGGTTTGGTGTTGAATTTATTGCCGGTCGTATTCCAGATATCAGTTACCATTTCACCACCCCTGGCTAGGCTTCCTGGACCAAACGCAGGCTGCTTGCCTTCGGGTGTAAACCTTCCGCCATGGCCCTCGAAGATTTTGATGAATTGAGCGATGAAAGCTCTAGCGGTTGGCTCATCAACCCCACCGCGGCCTTGGACTGCACATACACCCCAGGCATTGAGAGGCTTGGAGTTTGGAGTCAGGAACTTCATATTATCGATCCTCCAGCGGCCTTGAGCAGCTTGGCTGCCCGCAATTTTCTTATTCGCACCAAAGCAGACATCTGGCGTGGGGAGCACGCGAGCCTTAACTTCTGCGGGGGTAGGATTGATTCGTACTCCGTAATGCTTTAGATATGGGTCGTTAGCCCAATCGAGAAGCTTAACGCCATGCTCCACTGCACTCCAGCGCTCTTTTGGAAGAGTAACAGCAAATTTAATCATTGCAGACGTCTGGATCTCGTTCAGTTTCGCATTATATCGTTGGTTCGCCTCAATTTTCAAAACGTCCATTGGGAGATAGACCTCTTTCTTAGTCATCTTGACCACAGGGAAGTTGCGTTGAAGGGTGATGCCGTAATTTTCACGGAAGTATTCGAAGAGCGTGACCAATTTCTTCGTTTGGTTCCCATTAGCGTCTGTTTTCTTCCACTCAAATTTATGCTCGGTCGGATCCTTGTGGATGAACTTGTCAATGCACCATGAAGTAGCGTTGCCTGGCCGATGCGTGTCAGTGACATGAAGCCTCTGAAATCGTTTCAAGTCCCTTCGGAAATAAGACCTATCCCACTCCTGCTTAGCGTTCTGAAATTTGACTTGGACATCGGCCTGAGATCGAGCATTAAAGTGCATCATGACAGCTTGAATCAACGGCTGAGAAGTCCAGAAGGTGCCATTGGCGACGTCGACATTAACCGTCATGGCCTTCGCGCCTTTGTCATTTAGCACTGGACGAAGTGAAGAGAAAACACCCTTGAAGGCCTCAATGCCTTGACCAAGAGGAGCTCGCTGCTCGCCCCGTTGGAAAAAAGACTTCTTAATCTGCGTATACCTCTGTGAAGGACGCTCACGCATCACGTGATCCAAGAAATTCACAGTGTCGATACAGTCGTTGGTCCATGATGCCTTACCCTCTAGGAAGGCGCTAAGACCAATGAAGTCGACCTTCTTGGTCTTGCGAAGGTAGATTCTATGCTGGTTTTTGCCAGCCCTCTCTGGGTTAATCTTTCGGCCTTCTTCAACGTCAAGGTCAACTGTAATGCGGACTTCTGGTCGAGACAGATCCTTCATCGACCTATTGGTGTGTGAGTATTGCCTCAGCATAGCTGAGCTTCTTTGAGATATGCTTACCATGCCAGCTTGTTTCCATCATATAGCCACATGTTGTCTGCGCCGAGTTCTTGTTGGACGGCCTTTGATGCCCAAATTTTCTTGATGAGACCACGCTTCTCAGTACCACTACCAACGGTGACCTACGACAAAATCAGTAAGACTACGCGAGTAAAGCGGATGGCCCAGGGTTTCGTGACTCACATCATACTGCCAGACCGGCTTGGTGGGCAAAGCTAGGACATTGAACGTGTTCAGAGTCAGGCTGATCTCCTTGCCGAGGGAGTTGAACTTCTTGGGCCGAGGAGGCAGAGAGGGTGGAAGATCAAACTTGACAGTGTTAGTCTTCGTATCAAAGTGCCGAAATTGAGTGATGTCCGCTGGACACCGTAGATCTTCCATGATGAATAAATGGATACAGAATATGAATGAAAGACAGTTAGGGAAAGAATAGAGATAGGAATGCTCTATAAAATAGTACTATGATGGAGGGATGGAAGATCAAGGTGGTAGAGATGTTGAATGGGATATAGGTGGAGGTAGAAGCAGAAACAAAGGTATTTTCGAAGATGACGGAGGAAAGAAGAGAGGCTCGAGGGCAAGAAGACGAGATCTTTTATCCTTTTCACAGTAGCAGGGTAATTGAACGGGACGGATTGTTGGATCGCAACACATGGCATGTGTTCTGATCACGCAACCCAGGCGGTGAGGACAAAGGCGGAGTGCCGGGTAAGGGCAGCTGGTAGTGACAGATACATGGCAGACGTGAAGAAACCCAGCTCAACGGTTTGACCGACAAATTCTCACAGCAAAGATGCTCATAGACTTACTCCGCGTGCAATGTACCATCCTGCCATCCCAAGAGCATCTGAGATGTTCCTCAAGTTCGCGTAATCAGCGGGATTCTGCGTTAAAGTCACTAAATCCTGCGTCTGAGGATCTCGATTGCCATCGAAGCGTGGCAGGGACTTCGGGGTAGAACGCTGCGGAGTATCTTCGTGACCAGAATTGCGGGACGACTTATGTTCCTCGGAAGAGTCATTACTCTTCTTTTCGGCTTGCGCACGCTTCTTGAGTGGCCCACCCATATTGAGTTCTGATTCTAAGGCGCGAATTAGCGCGACTTAGCTACACGTGCGAGTGAAAGTGGCAATAGGCGGTGACAATAAACAATAGGGCTAGACGAATAGGACAATTGGTGACGTGCTTAGTTGAAGCCGTGGAAAGCTGTGAATTAAGAAAAGCCAGCACGAATAATAGCGGTGCAGGCCACCTTGGTAGCCAATAGAAAGAAAGGCGAATATTGTGGAGAGTGAGATGAGACTAGATTAATGGAAGAGAAACCCGTGACTGAAAGTAGAAACTACCTACTTTAGATAATGAAGCTCGTGGCGAGAGCTTGCGAATGGTCAGGCTGTGCGATAGTTGATGAAGTTACGAAGCTCTGGTGGTGGTGAGATCAGTGATGAGCTGGCGGTTGCGTAGGTACCTAGGTAGGTAGTAACAAACAAGAGCTGAGTCAGTGTTTTCGCCGCACGTGTAGAGGCTCGCTTTGTAGCTGAATGGCGGGAGCGTTATTGGTGATGATGATTAGCAACAAGAAGAGATGATGATTGATTAAAGTTAGATGAGCCAAGCAAGTGGTCGAGAGACAAGCGAGAGATGAAGAGATAGATGAGAGGGGGCTTTATAGACTGCCTATGTAGGTAGGTAGGTAGGTAGGAAGGAAGGGAGGAAGGAGGGAAGTGAGTTTGGAAGAGAAAGAAGGCAGGTACACTCTTAGTTATTGAATTGGTTGGTGCCTAGTATGACGTTGACACGCAAAGCAAGGCTTACGTTTTAGACGAGGGAGATTTTGTGAGAGGACGAGAAGCAAACGAGTTTGTAGGTAGGTATCAAAGAAATACTTTAAGCACGAAGATATTGGGCATCAATATCACGAGGCGATAGCAACGGTAGCTAGCTCGACTGGATACTGGTTGAGCTCTACAAAGTTGAACTAGGAAATAGGACCACAAGATCTTACAACTACACCCAGAACCTCGACATCCACCACGCACCACGCTTGGATCCGTAACTTAACCCAGAACTTAGTAAGGTGCGAAGCATTCCAATATTCCAGACCCAAAACAGGGATTGGGGTGAGACGCGTCTGGATCTGAGTCATTCTCGGCAGAGCTTCGGCACAACTCCTACTGTATGTAGTAAGCACTCACAGCACTCTAAGCACACACGCACCGCTGAACCACCAACTTCACCTGCATAAGGATAATTGCCATTTTGTACATAACTTTTGATTCGGATTAGGTATGGATGCTCTACGCCACAGAGTGAGATCATTTGATGAATTATGCCTGTGAAATCCCTCTGACGCCTAGGTTTCCACCTTCGTGCTTTGCGACAACAAGCACGAAGACCCCACCGACCAGGAATTAAGTTGTCGAACTCTGCTTTTATGAGGCAGACCAGCGATGAACCCAAACGCCTTTTTACATGCAAGAGCCGGCTTCGTGAACCACGGGAAGTTAATTCCATTAAAACAGACTCATTAAGTCTCTGGAAGAGCGCTATGCAAGCAAGCACCCGCCCAGTGTATTTACCGGGCATAGCAATTCCACATTAATCAAGGATAGATAAGGCACCAATCTGCACGAGCAGCATTTTCTTTGAATTTTATCCCAGCTTATAACAGCCAGTGCGACCATAATCACCTGGCATAGGGATAGCCTACTAGTTCGATGTTAGTTTGGTTTCAATATGGGGTTGACAACTACCTCTGCAAAGACCGACAAGTCTCTGCCAAAGCACTGTTTAGAAATCATCCAGGTTGGTACTCACCGCCTACTTGGCCATATCCTCCTACCTGTGGAGGTATCGGCGTTTGTCTCGTTTGGTTCCCTCCTTGCCGGTTCAGGTCTGTGTTCCTGAGTAGTTCCACCATTCGCTCTGCATTGAAGCGTGTCTCTTTATAAGTATGAGCACCGGGAATGATGCTAAGAAGGAAAAGAATATCTCGAGGCAAGGAAGGCGGAGGAGCTGCTTGTGGCACATTTAGAGCAGATGAGAGGTTCTCTGATGCCCGCGCTTGGTTCCGTCTTGCAGCATCTAGCCGTCGTCCAGCTGCGCCTTTGAGCGGCGATTCGCCACGAGGGATCTTTCGAGGTTGGGCAGCTTCGCTGTCCGATTCATCGGGTATGAATGGTCTCTTGGGAGAATTAGATATTTGGACTATAGCTGGGGCCGGCCTTGGCGAATTTTGTACTGATGGAGGTTGTGGAGGGGGTTGCTCGATTGTGGGCATTGCTTTCGGCTTTGATTGGGTTGCAGGTGAGATGATCGGTCGGATAGCAGTCGGATCAAAGCCAGGCGCCGAATATCGATGAGAAAATCGGACCAACTGAGGATCTTCGGGAAAGAGGTCGCTCATGCGTTTCTCTAGTTTGGTGATTTGGCTTAGTTCGCCGTACTGCGATTCGTACTCATGGAAGAAAGAGAAGATTGGTTTCGCGCGGGGAATAGTCTCAGGCTTCTGCGTCAGCTTATTTACCGTTGTCTCGAATACCGCACGCGCATCTGGGTTTGAATTAGCTCGTGTTGCCTACCGCGATTTGTGTCACTTACTTGTGATGTCATTGATAGCGATAAGATGCTTGAGGTATTCCAGTGCGAAATTCTCGTCATCTGGGAAAAGTTTCATGCCTCGTTCAAATATCTTCGTTGCAGCAGGATCTTTGTAGCAATGATATTCAATGAGAGCGCTGGTGACATACACCTCGCTGAGTATTCGCCCTTTCCTACGAGCATCTGCGAAGATTTGCCGAAATCCGCCAACGGCACCGTTAGGCTTGCCTTTGCCTTGGATACGACGCATTGCCCTCATGAGAGCTATCCACGCATATGATATTGTCCGCTTGAGAAGATGGATCTGTGCGTTATTTCCTGCCTCTATCGCCTGGATTTGTGCTTGGAGCGCAGCTTCTCTAGGGTTGATAGGTCGATTACCAGAATCTTCGTCGTCATCTTCGTCGTTCGAGTCCTCCGGAGAAGATGGCGCTTGCTGAGCGAACATTTCCTTTACGCGAGCGATCGTTTGTTCTTCGCGCTTCTTTGTTTGGTTAATGAGGTCGTACAATGCGTCAAGTACTTTGTTGTAAGGCTCTCGAACGGCATCACCTCGACGCTTTAGTCCTTCCTCTCCTTCTTCAGGTTCTGCAGTGAGTTCGATACGATCTGCACGCTTGAATGCGAGAAGACAGCTCTCGGGATTGGCATTGACACCTTGAATTAAGAACTCATTGCCTTCTGATTCCATATCATTTTGAAAGCAGAACTCAGCCGCTTCGTACCACATCTCAGGCCAGAATCGCAATGCCATAAGTGCTTGTTTGTAAGTATACACGACACGGGCTTTGTAGGCAGCGGGGTCTTCATCTTTCAGAACCAATGGATCGTCCTTCTCCCAATTGATCCATCTCTTCCAGATTTCGACCTGCTTCACATACTCCGCGTCTCCTTCAAATCCTAGTGCCGGCGGTAAGCGGGGGCGTGTTGTGCGAACGAGATCCCGTGTTATGTTCTCAAGCGCTATACTAGAGCTTCGAGCTGTCATGTATGCTGGAGATTTCTCCTGTAGAAACTTGCGACCCTTTCCCTTACGATCAGCCTCAAATCCTAATACGGGTGTTGCTATTCTTACCGTCGTCTTATTCAGACCCATCTCAAAAGAATCATACTGCTTCCAAAGGGCTTGAACTGCTTGTGTGGGAATACAGATTGCTCGTTGGTAAGCCTTACGCAGTGAATCCATCTTCTGCTGATCTTGCCAGCCACTACCTCCAATGTTGCCAGGGCCTGAGCGAATGAACTGGATAAAGTCCTGCCATATCTGCCCAGAATCTTTATCAATTCCGATATTTTGGAGAACAAATTCATATGCTTGGGTGACAATCTGGCGGGCATTGCCTGAAGGGTCTGTGGTCAGGTTATTGCGACGACGAACATAGTCAAGATAAATTGACCACAGCTGAACATTTGGAATTGACTGAAGAGACTTTGTGAATATCTGTTCAACTCGAAAAAAATCATCATTCTGCAGTTCCATATTCGCATAATTTACCCATTCCTCTGCCTATGTTTGCATTAGCACTGCTATCGAGATATAATACAGATGTTAACCGACTTACTGCTGAAGGAAAGACTTTGAAGAATCGATCATAAACAGCTCGAGCCTCATCAAATTTGTTGCGCTTACGATGTTCACTAATTAAACTTAACCAAGCATCCATATCACCACGGGGATCCTCCGCTATTCGATCTTCTAGAATGCCGACTCGGTCATGCGGAAGACGCGCCTTTGGAAGAGAGGTCGCAGCTGTTGACGCAGCTGCATTTGCTGCTTGAGAAGGGTTTAGAACTTGGGACGGCTTAAGAGCCTCGTGAGCGGAAGCACCCTGATTAGGAATGACAGCAGCAATGTTGGGAACAGTGTCAGTGACGCCAGTTGGAATAACACCTGAAACACCCTGATCTTGTGCAGCACTATGTAATGGTACATTTGTGGAGGGAAGAGTATTGTTTGGAGTTTGAGAAAGAGAACGCTGTGGTGTATCTGAAGAACCCCGTGCAACATTCAGCAACGCAGAACCAACCGCCTTTGGTCTCACGGTTGGCAGCTCATCCTCATCGTCTTCACTTTCAACGACAAATCCACCCATTGTCCTTGGTTGTTTCGCAGGCGCAGAGGCCTCGGCAGATTTCTGGTTGGATGAAGTTGCGGCTTTGGAAGGACTCTGGGGAGCAGACTCTGAGGCGGAGGAACGCTCAGAGCCGGTTTGCAGAGGTCGTGACGGGTAGTCTGTTTCGGGCATCAGGTTCGAAGGATCGTAGTCCTCTTCTTCGTCCTCGTCGGAAGTAGGCAGGTGTTGCTGCCCTTGATTACCGTTCGAGTAGCCGCCAGTGGGGTCTGACTGCAATGATTTGAGGAAAGCAAGCTCGGCCTCCATATCTGCCATGATTGCGACTGTCCTTCCAATAATCTGTAATTGAAGACGAATGTCAGCGATGTCGCAAAGATCAAGTCGCGCCGTTGACGGATTGCTTACAGAAGGCGCGCAAAGCCTCGAGGGAGTGCAAGGAAGACTAAACAATTCGCGACAGGGGAATGGCCGGCCTTTGTCTGCGAAGGTCAGTAAGAGAGCAAGAGCAGTCACTTAATGGTCTTTGAGGTTGTGATGGTGGTGGGCAGGACAAAGTTGAAAGATCAATCAATCCGTCACTAGCGCGAAATGACAAAGCTTGGAGGAACGAGGATGCTCCAGAGTGACAGCCACCAAAGACGGAGTATTTGTAGATGACGGGACTACTCCACGAATATATTCACGGCACCCATTCATGGTGAATAACACGAGGGAATCGTCGATACACCACCGCAAGAAAGTGAATTTTCAAATAACACAGTCCGATCCCGCAACTTAAACCCATTAAGCCACTCTGGAGCAACCTTCAAGGCCTCCCCCAGGCGCGAGTCCGAAACACCAACACCTCAATCTCTCTTTATGAATCCTCACATATCGCTGCCTCGCCAGAATGGTGGGCCCTCTAACTTTGGAGGTACGACTCCATCAAACCGAAGTGAAGGACTCCGAATGCCGCGCTTCTTCAAACGCCTATTCAAATTCCCGCAGATGGACTTTGAGATGGCCATTTGGGAGATGACGAGCTTGATAATAGCGCCTAAAAAGGTGTTTCGATCGATATATTACCATGTAAAGCTTGAAAAACCCCGCCTAAAGCCGTAGTTCCGCTAACACCATTCACAGAAACGTAGGCAGCCCTAAACGTCCTTTCAACCTAAGCAACAGCTGACGGACAGCACTATAGAAACCAAAAACACATGGCACCGTCCCGACCCATCATTCACATACCTCCTATCGTTCTTTCTGCTCCTTACATCGTTAGCATGGGGTTTAGCATATGCCGATGGCTTCTCAAAAACTCTCCGGATTACCCTAGTCTTCATATTCGTACATTTCTTGACCATGTCCCTGCTCGTAGCAACGGCTGCATATTTCCTTGTAGGACGGCTATTAGGACCAGGGGTTCCGGGGTTGCCAGGACGGAGAAGACAGGGACTATTTACACAACCCGGGGAAGAGGAACAACTTGAATTTGGCTACTGCTTTGATGTGAGGACACCTCGAGCTTCAAGACATAATCTGGCGGATTACTTAGCACAAATAGGTTGCAATACGCGCATTCGTACCCATATGGGTATTTCTCTATGTAGTCCAGTTCCTTCTGATGCCCCTTATCGCATCGAATTTCTGGTAAGCCCCCAACCCCCTTCGTCACGCTATATTCCACTTCTTACTGAGTCCATTCTATCTCTCTTCCCTTGATCTAACCAATACAGGGTGTCCCTCCTGTTCGGTAACTCCCTATACCTCCTAGCCTTCGGTTATTATACTGTCATCACATTCCTCGGTTACAACGCGCTCCCGTTCCTACATCACACCGAGCTCCTCCTGGCCCCCATCGCCATCTTAACCATCCTCTGGTTCGCTAGCCTCTTCGGACTCAACCTTCCTAAGCACCTCGCGCCGGTGCTATGGGCTGGGGCAAAGTTAAGGAAAGACGTGTGATATGCGATAAAAAAAGCTGTAAAGTAGCGGCGCATTTTTGTATAATATCTCGGCGTGTGGTATATTCCTTAGTATTGGCATTGGCTTGGGGGTGAAAAGAAAACTATATGATACAACGAATGTTTAACTAATCTTACATCCATGATGTCTTTGATACTAACATGGTGAAGATTTTATACAGGAAGTGAGATTCTATACTTTACAACATCGTCTAAACGCCACACTATGCGTACATCTAACCCATCCTTCCTATGATGCATCCAAACCCGGGACCATTAAATACGTTAAGCATCTTTTAAACATTATAAAGAAGATAGGGCGGAGACTACAAATACCTCTTTTCCTGCTTCTCCTCGTAGCATTGAGCCTGATCGCCGACTTCAAATCCTTCCCAGCCCTCGAAAGCCATACCGCACTCGGTGCCCTTTCGCATCTCGGAAACATCTTTCTTAACCAACTTAAGAGATGAGACAGTACCTATAGAAACGGATCGTCAGCCTAAATCCTCATAACCCGACTCCGTGCTCTATTGTCATATCAAATGAAGAGGAAATAGAACTCACCATCATAGATAACGTTGTCTCCTCTCAGAACCTTTACCTTTCCTCCTCTGTTGACAGTCCCGTTCCTAACTTTAACACCTGCAATCCTAAGTTTCTTCTTCCCACCAAGGCCAATCTCAAAACTCTGCGCCACTTCCGCCTCGCCCGTGACTCTACTCACGATACGAGGTGCTAACTTCTCGCTCAACAACGCCTTTGCATCCTCAACCACTCTGTAAATAATGTTACTGTCCAAGATCCTGACACCTTTCTCTTCAGCAAGGCTGCTGATATTTGGTGGCACGACGGTGTTGAAGTTAATTATATGACCCTTGGCAGTCGCCGCATGTTCGACATCGAATTCCGATGGCGAACCAACTCCAGAACGCAAAATCGTGCAGCTAACTTCTGCGTTCCCAATAGGGGCAATGGAGTTGACGACGGCCTCCACAGAGCCAGAGACATCACCCTTGACGATAAATGGGATGACCTCTGGGCCTGCATCCTTCACTTCCTCCACGCTCTCAGCTGCCTTTGAACCATCAGCCGAAGCAGCTGCGGCCGCGGCCGCGGCCGCTTCTTCCTTCTCTTTCTTCTCGGTTTCAAGACGTCGCGTCTCGTTAATGGCTTCCATGTCTTTCGCCATACGCTCCCGTTCCTCCTTTTCTAACCTTAATTCCGAGACTGCCGCCGCCTTTTGCTCGTCAGGCGCCTGTAACACTTCATCTCCAGCAAGCGGTTGTTCCCTCCACCCATCAACTTCAACAGGCATACCTGGTCCAACTTCCTTGATCGCCACTCCCGCTTCATTCTTTAATGTGCGGACTCGTGCCCACGTAGTCCCTGCAACCAACACATCGCCAACGCGGAGCGTACCACGGCGCACGAGAATAGTAGCCACACGACCAGATTTTTTAGTCGTGGCTTCAAGGACCCAACCCTCCACGGCACCTCCTATTTCAGCACGGTGGTCGAGAATCTCGGAAAGCGTGACGACAGCCTCTTCGAGCTCAGGCATGCCTTGACCTGTCTTTCCGCTTACGCATACGACTTGAGTGTCGCCGCCATAATCTTCAACCTCGACGCCATTTCTAGCAAGGTCTTGCTTAACTCTGTCCGGGGCGGCTTCATCTTTATCTATTTTATTGATAGCGACGATAATGGGTACGTCAGCAGACTGTGCGTGCTTAATCGCTTCAATGGTTTGAGGTTTAACTGAGTCATCTGCTGCAACAACGAGAATCACTATGTCAGTAACATTCGCCCCACGTTGGCGCATAGACAAAAATGCGGCGTGCCCAGGTGTGTCCAAGAAAGTGATGGTCTTGCCAGAGGCAAGCGGAACGCTAAAAGCACCAATGTGCTGCGTAATTCCACCAAATTCTGTCGCTGCCACGCTTGACTTCCTCATGTAATCAAGTATAGTTGTTTTTCCGTGGTCGACATGGCCCATGATGGTAACTACAGGTGGTCGTGCTGGTAAAGAAGAAATATCCTCTGGGACAGGCGCCGCGTAAAGATCAGCATCCTCTTCAGCGGCTTGGATGATAGGCTCGAAATTATATTCCATGGCGATGAGTCCAGCGTTTTCAGCGTTTAGAATATGATCATTCTGTACATCTTCGAACCCCAGTTGTTCCATCTTACGCACAAATTCTTCTACGCGAACCTTTAGCATTGAAGCCAAGTTTGTCACGCTGATATATTCAGGGAGGTAGATTGGAGTAGGTTCGGCCCTCTCAAGCTGCGCTTTACGTTTTTCTGCCTTTCGTTGTCGTTTTCGTTCCGCGCGGAGGGCTTCGTCGTCGTATTCGTCTTCATCTATGTCTCGTATAATGCGGTTGCTACGCCGAGCTTTGCGACGGTCACTCGACTTCCGGTGTTCAGGTTCAAATGCAAGCTCATAGCTAAGAGCAGCAGAGTCTTCATCTTCATATTTCAAACGGCCAGAGCGTCGCTTGTATGAATCGGCTGCACGGCGTTTCTCTTCATCTTGGTAGAGAGCTGGAGAAATTGGGGTGGGGGCATCATTTGTCCGAGACTGATCAAAATTGTTTGATGGAGGGAGAGCATTGTTTTGCCCCTCCTTGAGTGGTTCGAAACTTGAGCGCGAAGACACACGGGTAATGTTAATCTGATTCGGGCAGTCTCGCCCTCGATGGCCTTCCCCACCGCATCGAAAGCAGCGCAACGAGCCGCCAGACTCTTTTGCTAGGGGAACATATCGTTGAGATGCCCCACTCAGAAGGCTTTGGATCGCATCACTGTCCAGCTTACGCCGTGGCGGTGGTTTGGGTGGTGGATTCCGTTCCAGCCCTCTTAGGAAATCACCAATATCGGAGTTATCAGATATGCTAGATTTCGATTGCGATTGCGATTGACTGATCACATTTGCCCGGGGTTTAGGCTCATTCTTCCGTTTCAGGTGCGCCCAGTTCGAAGTAGCTTGATGACTGAACGTTGGGATATCTGAAGGAGGGGGAGAGTTCGAGTTAAGGTTGATTCGATAATACATCCGGCTAGGTGGTTGTTGATCATTGGAAGGCGATTCCCTTGCCCTGAATCCGCCCCGTTCTTGACGTTCTGACCATTGTGACACCCGGGGCTGGCCACTCGATCCATCAAGCCCGGAAGATTTGGGATGTCTCATCATTGAATCGCCTGTCTCTCGCGATCCCTGCTGGCTTAGGTTCGACGGCGAGGGAGGTCTCCGCGGAGATGGCTGACCCCCAAATCTTGCTAGCAAAGCTTGCCTCTCCTGCTCCTCCCGTGTTATGAATGTCTCGCTGCGGGGGGAAAGCTGCTGAGACACCTGTACACCAAATCTTGCCCGTAACGCCTCCATATCTCTCTCTTCTTGTGTACTCTTTCTACTGCTTCCCCCAAACGACCGCCCCCATCCACCTGAAGGCCTAGGGTGGCCATTCGAACTCTCCAAATGTCCATTGTCATCCTCGCGGTACACTACAGCCGCTGAGGCTGACTGAGATGTGTTGTTTGAGGAATTAAGGTGCCTCCGTTGGACAACGGCGGGCTGGCGGATCGATGGGATAACCCCATCAGCACATCGCCGGAAGGCGCAGAATATGCAGATGTTGCGGGTTGAGGTGACCTACAATTGGGGTTAGCAAGAGCATCTAAGGCCTTCTGAATTAAAAATACCCTTAACACACGAGAATTCCGCATGCTTGGATGAAGACGTTGGCGGAACGAAGAGGTACAAAATTTCGGGACAAATAGTATCGCGATCGCCATATCGGGAATGGTCTATCTTTAAGGCGGAAACAAATGGCAAAATGCTAAGTTTCGACGTCCAACGTCTTCAAAATCTAATCAAAATCTAAGTACATTGAGTGGTTGATTGCCGCAAGCTACACCATAACTATGAACGCAAAACATTCTAAAACGCCTAGAAGCGGACTAATACACCTATATATTAACAGGCGATAACTGATTACACAGTGCTGATTTCCCGGATACGGTCTTCTTGGCTTGAGTAAGGGAAGACCTAGTTGTGTGCCACATCCAGAACGAGAGGCTAGTGCTCAGCATTAAGCCAAGGCAGTAAAGGAGCTCTTTTTATTTTCCTAGTGGACTCTTTTACTGCACCCTCTATACCCAGTGTTAGATTAACTTTGACACAGCTGTCGCATTATTACCTACTACACTTCCATCTCGTCTATCAAATCAGCTTACAATTCAAATTGAAAACTCCTAATATGCCACACAAACTACCTCTCTTCTCAAATATAGTTCTTAAAAGTAACAACTATCTCCCGCCAGATGGGAGCAGATACGAAAATCCATTGCGTTTGTTCTATAGAATGACTTTATTCCAAGGAATTTTATGGGCTACACTCGTTTGTTCTATCTCGGTGATCGAGGGCAAGTCCGTCTCACATTAGTTCTTTCAATCGGATAAATCGCTCTATCCGCCAACCGTTCACGTACGTATGGAGGCTTTTCAACCAGCCAGAGCAAGGCCACTTACTGCGACAGTAGAAACACTCCAATCTTTTTAGCACGCAATCGATTCACATCCCGATCCGATTCGCCTTCGCAACTTTCTTTCGAAGCGGAGACGCTCGAAAAATTGACAAGGCCCTATGCAGCAACTAGCGCTTTTTTAAATCCAGCATAGACAACATTAGGCAACGAATAATATAAGACTAACTTATTAACTCCCTCCGTGCCCTTCATGCTCCCTAAATGATAGGAAATTGAGCGGACCCCCACCATAGCTCCGATAAGCTACAGTTCACAACCATCCAATCTACCTCCCTAAAATATTCCTAAATGTCCGAGCCTTTGCAGAAACCCACTCTGCTTTATTCTCCGCTTCCACGTCCGCCCTAGTCTGCTTAGCATTTCCCGGGTACCGCGTTGTGAACTCCGCGATTTTAGCCATGTCTTCCGAGCAGACAAGCTCATTTCATCCGTCATACAGCTGGCTCACATTCCATGGGCCTCCGCATTTGGGACAGAGGCATTGCAGGCTCCGGAGAGATGAAACAACTCGAGAAGGAGGAAAACACCGCTGCCACTTAGATGATCGCTTGCCGTGGCACTTAGATTTAAGGTGCAGGTACTAATGGCTACAAGTGAAGGGGAGGAAACCAAAGGTGCACATTTTGTGGATGGATACTCGGATAAGCTGGGGAAATACTATGGCGTCGATATGCTACCGAGCGCAGTGAAGAGCGAATTTTGGTGGCTATACTATTGTTGGAGGAATAAGGCTCGGATTCGACGCCCTGGTTCGTGAGAGAGAGCAAGAGGACAACGAACAAAGCGCTACAGATCTACTTAAATGGTGATAAAGGAACGAAAGCCCCGACAAGGAGAGTATTCACAAGGGTGAAAGGTCCAGATGGCTAACAGGGAGGGTGCTTTCGAATGGCTGTACGTTCAATTCAAGGCTTAAACTAAGTTATTAGCATTCCAATACCGAAACAATTATGTTTTCTCGTGATTATTTTGAATATCCTAGCTTCCAAAGAAAGTGCGGCATTGGTATAGGTACACTGCTGATTTCCAGTCATCCGGATAGATGCTTCGAAGAGTGGCCCACAACGCAATCCAAGAAATGCAAAATAGTTCAATTCAAAAAGGCTTCCGGCTACGTCTCCGACAAAAGAAAATAATTTGAAATCCCGCAGAATTGCACACAAAAGAGTTTATATAAACTCCATGAAATATCTAAAAACATATTTGATACAAAATTATGAGGAAACGGCGAT
>KV750450.1:46161-56504 GCA_001692915.1 Glonium stellatum
GCCAATATTTGAGGGCGTAAAACAGTCACGAGAGAATATTAGACACTCCGTAAGCCAAGATAGATAAATCGTTGGTAGGAGTAGCATCTTAATAATTAACGTCATAGACCTTACTATTAGCATCAGAACTACCTACCTCATTACAAATATCATTCATAACCCTAACTGCTCGCAGATGCCCCCAAGGTCCGTGCGTTGCATAAACGGGAGGTTATAAATGCTTTTATAAAGTAATATTTGCAATACTTGTAGTAGAAAATATACTGTTATATATGTAGGAGTACAATTGCCAGCGCTCATTATGTTATAGGCAGAAAAAGCTAGGTTTCACGATAGTAGGTTGAAATAAGGCGTAATGTTCATCGCATGGGATGCTTTTACTCTCCCTTACATCTGCATATACCTCTCCAGCCTACCCCTGATTAGTCCTCCACTCGTTCCCTCTTCTAAAATGACCTATTTGGACCATCAGCTTTCAAACACAAGACAAAATGTGCAATGAATAACCATCTTCCATCAACTTTCATCTATAACTTCAAATCAATACCAGCATTGTGTGAAAGGCCAGGGCGACTACAGCAGAAATGGCTGTCGATTGGGCAGCGGCATTATTTCCTGGTCTAGGCTTATACAGAGCTCGAACTACTGGCAATGGTAATCGTGGATTCCGGTAATGACATATTACGACTAGAAGTACCATGGAGCTCTGCACGAATTGTCCCATCCAGTAGCGCTGGTAGCTGTGGCGGCGAATCATTGGGTCCTGGCATATTCGGAATTCTAGCTTCTACCACGGTTACTGTTCCCTTATAATCGAGTACGATAATTGTAAGTTTGTTGGTTTTAGTAACAAGTCGGATAGATATTCCGGACGGACCGTCAGGACGGACACTCGGCCGCAATGGCATCTCAATTGGGTGTTCAACACTTATCAGCCCTCCAGCACGTCCCTGTAACTGGACCAGCTTTAACTTGTTCGCTTCAATTGCTACAATTACGGGTAAGCCCGAGTATGCAATGCCGGTTACAACATCCCCACTCAACGCTTCGATTTCATGCCAGTGAACTTCGGCTTCTTTTTGCTTCGCAAGGGAAGACACGATCGGTGAGATAAAGGTCTGGTTCGGGACACCTTGGGGAGCTTCACGTGGTGGAAACATGGTACATATAACGTATGGCCGTCCTGATGGGGATATAAATATGGTCGCAGAGGTGATGCGCCGTCCGCGAATAGACCACGTAAAATCAGCTTCTAGCCTCAATGCGCGTGTAGATTTTTGGCAAGCTTACCGAATAGCACGGAACTGGGATCACAGCTGTTGCGCGGAGAGGGTTTTGATCATTTAGCATTCTTTGTCGTAGGTCCCAGAATAGCAGGGTTGTCTCGCAAACCCCAGCAAGGATAGAGGCATAGGGATCCTGAGATAAATTGGGAGAAGCAGACAGCATCTTGACGGATTCAATGCCCGACCATAATACGGGTTTATCAATTTGAAGACTCCATGTCATATGCTTTCGGAGCAAAAAGAGTTTTACACCTCGCCCACCTCCTACGGCCACCCAGGCCCAGGAACTGGAGGAGGGCTGCGATAATGACTGTTGATTCTCAAACAGAGTGAGACAAGTAGGTGCCCAGTGGTCGCCTTTACTGATGTCGATATCTAGCAGGGGGTTGCTATTCAGACTGAAGTCTCCACCGAACGCGTACACAAGCAGCTTCTCGAACGTGGCAATGGCCAAGAAACTGACTGAGATGTCGCAGGCGCGAATCTCGTCACTTTTGCTTAACCTTAACTGAAAGGATATCGGATGAGGTACTGCACGCTCCAACCCATACACCTTGATCTTTTTTAGAGTTGCTATCACAGCAATGCTGCCGTCAGGAGAAAGTGCAGTTAGCCGTCCTACATCCTTCAGCTGACGTTTAAATGGGGAGTCGGAGAACGATATGTTGTATCGAGGGAATCTTTCAACAAAGTCTGCTGTCCATTCTTTGAAGTCATTTGCGTTATGGATGTCACCCATCACTGAACCGTCCCCGTGATCATTTTCGAGTGTGGCAGAGATGGTTTCGATAAAGCCGAGCTACTGCTTCTTGCGAGCAAAGGTTACGAAGAATGGCGCAATGGCCGTTAAGGCACGGCATGTCGACCATGATAAGGACGGAGCCGGGCTGAATGGCAAGAGGGCACTAGCTCTGTTAGCGACACAGCCTCAGCCTTGCTGCATGCTCAATGCATATACGCCACGGCGTTTTCAACTTTCCCGCTCTATAGAGATAAGAGTTCGGTGGTCCAATAATAATGGCTTCCGAACTTTTGGCTGAAACTTTGAATTGCAACTTCGCGTGATAGACGCTCTAGCCCCTCGTATCACAACCATTGTCTCTGTTGGTGCAACTTTTTGTCCATGGTTGCAGCCGGCTCAAAGTGTCTGACGCATTTGCCATTGGACGACACCAAGCCAGACGTTGTAGCACCCACGGAACATGCTACGGGCGCAAGTTAATAGGCTTAGCAAACTCGCGTGGCTGACTTCCGTTAGCGACACACGTACGTTCTTACTTATATGAAGTAGCGTAATAGGGGAAAGGTACGGAAGCTCCTGCTTTTCTCATATTCTGACCTTGGTGGCCTCTCAGTGTCTAGCTCTCTCCCCAGTGCCCATCATCAAGTGCCCAGCCTAGTTTTGGCAGATTATTTTCTCTTACTGACAAAGACGTCACGAATCTTATAATCTTTTGGTCGACATTTTGCTCGCCCAGTACTAGCGACCATGGATCCACCGCCATTCGATCGGCCGCAGTATTTCCTTCGTCATTTTGAGCA
Source organism: Glonium stellatum (assembly GCA_001692915.1). Lineage (NCBI taxonomy): Eukaryota > Fungi > Ascomycota > Dothideomycetes > Gloniales > Gloniaceae > Glonium > Glonium stellatum. Next base: position 48,990 of record KV750450.1, read on the forward strand.
TCTAGATCGTGCTTTATATCGGCCGCAATTGGCAGGTAATACTAAAATCCTCGGCTTCTTTCCTCATCTGCTAAATATCAAGGTATTGGGATAAGCGGTACGATCGGCGCAGGCATGTTCATATCATGCGGCGCCATTATAGGCATATCAGGCTCAGTTGGTGGGCCCTTGAGCTATATGGTTGCCGGCTTTATAGTTGGCAGTGTTATGTATACAATTTCAGAGATGGTAGCGTGCCGGCCACTCACTGGTGCACTGATTGACTTCCCGCATACATTCGTTGACCCGGCACTGGGATTTGCGGTCTGTACGATATATCTGTGCGTCTTCCATATTTTAGAAGCGCATTCATAATCATATCACCTCGTGGATTCTAATCCTAAACAGATTGGCAAACGCATGTTCCATGGCTACTCTCACGGAGCAGACGACGGAGCTCGTAGCCAACTTCTCTGACCCGCCGCAACCACTTTCCGGGGGGGCGAAGGCTGGAATCAATGTTTTCCTGATATGCCTGACGACCGTTTCACATTGCTTTGGTGTTCGAGTAAGGTTGATATCTAGCATAGCCGACTCAAAGCTAACATAACTTTAGTTCTATGGCTATTTAGAGCGCGTGATAATGTGGTTTAAGCTCTGTCTGATAGTGCTAGTGTGTATCTTAATGCTTGTTGTTAACGTTGGAGGTCAGTCTTTCTAATAACCCTGATCATCTCCCAGTCTTGACATTGCAATAAGGTGGCGGCCCAAGAACGGGTTCGTTCCATGGGAGTAAGTTTTTCTCTGGACTTGTTGTGAAGCATAGGGCTGACGCATCAGATTACACCAAGCATGGGTTTCCTCTAGGTTTCAAACCTGCGGGATTTATTGAGACTAGCCTTAATACGACCTTACAAATTTCTGGAACTGATAGTGCTCATTTTGGCATTCCGGGTTCGGGAGGCATATTCGTAGCATTCTTGTGCGGCCCATGAAATCATTTTAAGGATATCTCTAACAAAAGTCAATAGAAATTCTGTTACCATAGCCATTTTTGCATGCATGGGAGGGGATCAAGTTATTATGACTGCCGGAGAAGCTGCTGACCCCTGGAATGATCTCCCTGCGGTCACGTCGTTCGTATATCTGATCCCTCTCTCCTTATATCCAATTGCTACCTTCACTGCGGGAGCCAATGTCAATTATGGAGCTCCAGACTTGTCACATCCTTGGGGAAGAACAAACACATCACTGTCCCCATTCATTATCGCCGTTCGAACCACATCGTTACATGGACTATATTATGCCCTTAATTTCTTCTTTATGATTTGCGCATACACTGCTGCGTAGGTTTGACGCTTTTCATACGATATGGCTATGCTTCTGCTCTATCGTCGGTAAAAGCTCGCCGCTGACCACATTTAAGGAATACTGCTCTCTATGTAGCAACAAGGGCCGCTTTCATACTAGCACAAAATTACATGCCTACATGGGTCGCAAACAGCGTTGGACGGACTAACAACGGTAACACCCCTCTCACGGCAATTATTTTTTGTTCTATACTTGGCTTCCTTTCGCTCGTAGGCCTTTCCAAAGACGAATACAGCCAGGTGAGGTAAAAATCTGAAAACTTCCCATGAATACTGTTTCTAACGTTCCCAAAGCCCAGATTAACCCTCTCGGAATTTTTTACCGGGTCTATTGCGTGCGTTTACATCAGCGAATGCCTGTCCTTTTTAAAGTTCAAGGCAGGGTGAGTCGAAAGAACCCTTTCAAACCTAACATGGCTAATTTAGATTTACATAGCTTGGATGAGCTTGAGAAATGCAGAATCTTCTCTCGCAATGACCCCCGATATATACGGTACTTATTTAAATCACGCTGGCAGCCGCTGGTCGCCTATGTTGGTATTGTTGGTTGTGGCATCGTTATTCTTTTCTCCGGATTTCCAGCACTTTTCATACTCGGGGCTCGGTCCGGTTTAAGTGACGACTCAAATCTGAAGAAACCCGAAGCTCTCGTTGGGGATGTCATAGGAGCCTATTTTGGAGTAAACCCTCCCCTTTCATTGCGTTCACTTTTGTCTCTTTTAGGAAACTTACCACTCGCAGCCTTTCCTATTCCTTTTTCTCTATTTTGTGTACAAATATGGCTATCCTCGGACGGAAGCAGTTCACATTCGAGACTTAACACTTTCGACCTATCTCTTCCCTGCGGATATGAGCGAGATCGAGTTAGATAATCAAAATGTAGCGAACGCTACAAAGAATCAAGGCCCGACAGAGCAGCAACCTAGACTAGATGTAAGCGTAGCGGAGGCACAGAATACTCTGATTAGTAATAGGTTGGAAGCTCGGAGGAAAAGAGAGTGGCGGGGCGTTCTGCGGGAACTGTGGAGCTTTGTGATCACGGATAAAGCTGAAGAGGGCCAGAATAATGATACCGCTAATATATAATTATTTACCTTTCTTAAAGATCCAATATTGTTAAATAGTATCATACTTTGTTGTAAAGCTACTGAAGCGACATAATTATATCGAATTTTAGTCCCACAATTTCTTTTTTAAACTTTATAGTTGATAGACCTTTAGGCTAATTATAGAACTCACATACGCTTTAAACGTAGCACGGAGGTTTCTAATTAGGTTTGACGAAAATAAGGCCAGGTTGCAACTAGTGAGTTCTTGATGGAAATCTATCGATGATAGTTAACTAGACAGTTCGACAACGGGATTTCACTTCCAGTACCTCTGTTTTTAGCTAATTACTTTTTCTACGTATATAACTACTGCTTTGGATTAATATGTAAGTAAGCCTCTGACATGCGGGAGTGTTATCTCGAGCTAAGTTGGACTAGCATTCCGCAGATTCGGGACTTGCGTAACTTCGAATATCGAGTGTAACCAAGCCTAATAATGAATCTCATAGCCCCCACAGTCAACTTATCTACAGGAAAATAATGGTGGTGATTAGCATTCTATTTTAATCACATGTTCCACAGACATGGCACTGCATATTGACGGGCGTCCATATATAGCTCTTTCACTCCTAAACATTTTCGGCTCGCCTTAATGGCCTCCTGCTTTCATGTTTTACACTTTGTTAAGAGTACTCTAAAAATTACGATGGAACATCAAGACAATTTATTCCTAACCCGCACCTCTACAGACTCAATAAATGCAGACTTTTATATCCAAGATGATTCTCAGAACTTGCCTAATCCTGGTGTACAACCTGTCGAGAGAGGGGGATTGCAGCTACTACAAGCAGCCTACCAATCTCCACGAGCTTTTCTTATGTCCACTGAAGGATCCGACTTTTCGCATACGAAGTTACCGACTTTATCCCTAGCTATATCAGATGAAAGAAGGCTTAGGCCTGATACACGTTTAAAATTCCCCTCAGACAGCTTTACACCGAATCTGCTGCTGAAACGCAGTCTTTTCCGTTCCTGGGCCTTTGAGATCGGTGCGGTCCTGCTCAGCATCAGTTCCACCATCGCTACCATTGCGGTCCTTCGATACGAAGATGGGAAGCCTCTAACAGCCTGGGCTTTTCCAACGTCCCTTAATACCGTAATTTCAGCGCTTGGCGCCATTTCTAGGGTATCACTTGCTTTCGCAGTGAGTGCCTGTATCGGACAACAAAAATGGAATTGGCTCCGAAGGCAGTCGGACAGGTTCGAGGCCTTTGAAATGTTCGATGAGGCAAGTCGCGGGCCGTGGGGAAGTACAAGACTCCTTCTATGGCTTAAGGTCAGGTACGCACATGCACATCTACACTTGATGATTTCTAAAGAGATATTTAGGCACTGAGCGATACTAGGCGCTTTTGTAACAGTTGCCTCTCTTGCGTTCGACCCGTTCGTACAGGCTGTGATATCATTCTCTGGCAGACTTGATAGTGTTGCCTTTGGATATGTCGCTGCTATTGGCCAAGCGAAGCATTTAGACGTTGGAAAAATCATTTTCGACAGCGCGGATGGTCGGGGTTTTGGTATGACGAGCGCTGGCCTTATTGAACTGCAACCTTCCAGCGCACGCGTAGACTTTGGCGTTGCTAGTGCGATATACAACGGCTTTTCTGAATCAAACTGTCAGTTATTCCTGCGAAACAGGAAACTGCACTTGGCCTAGATTCGCTTCCCTGGCTTTCTGCAGTTCTTGCATCGACGTATCTCATCTTCTTAACATCACTCATAGCTCAGGCTTAAAAAAAGGCACCAATATCTACCTCCCAGATAATGTTGAATTCGATGGCAATTTCACTATATTCACACTTCCATACGCAAACATATCAAACTATAACGCGATGGACCTCAGCAGCTATACGACTATGATGGCCACGAACACCACAACTAATCCTTTACAAACTATCAGTTTTCAAGATGTGGAAACGCTTTTGATGGGCTTTGTAATGATAAAAGCGGCAGAGAGATGGTTGCACGGAGGCATTTCATGGGAGCTCTCAACTCCTGTTGTTACCGAGTGTGCTCTATACCTCTGCATCAATGCATATCAAAGTAGTGTCCAGAGTGGCAAATTGAAAGAGGATGTAGTTAGATCTTGAGCCCGAAGGGACTCCCAATCATGGCAGCCTCTAGTGGATGCACCTCCAGCAGCCATCCAAGATTTGTACGCGTCAGCTAAAAACGTGCTTTATACGGATGAGGATGTGTTTAGGACAGACTTGCAGCTTGAAATTCCGCAAGAGCAATCAAGGGATCTGTCGGTTGACGTGATTCAGCAATTCAAGGTCACACAGGAAACGGTGGCGAGCACCGTCGACTTTCTGCTCGGGCTCACATATTCCAGGAAACAGATGGCATATAATCCAGACGGCTTCAACGTAGCAGCACCTTTGATCATGGACGTGCTGTGGAACTCGACTAACCTCACCACGACGTTTGAGAACGTTGCCCAGAGCATGACAAACCAAATTCGAAATACGGCATCCACATTGCAGGCGGGGACTTTGCAGCGCTGGGTCATCCATATTCAAGCCAAATGGGCTTTCTTGGCCTTCCAAATCGTCTTGCTTTCCACGGGATGTCTTTACGTCATTCTAACCATACTGGAGACAAATCGTCTACGGCTGCCTGCGTGGAAGGAAGCGGCAATGCCGACGCTCATGTATGGGTTTGATAATGAGACGCAGAGGCTGTTAAAGGAAGCGCAAACCAATGCGCGTGCTTCGAATGTGGTCCAGACGGTTCTAATTAGGTTCGATGAAAACGAGGCCAGGTGGCGAGTGGTGAGTACTTGATGAAGGCGAGCATGGGGTGCTGCTCAACCTCCTGGACATTGCATAGGGCGTTTTCCCTCTGCTTAAAACCTTTCACGTTTAATTTAGTGCCTCGGTCGGCGTGAAATATTTCATCTAGCTAATCACAGGCGTTCAATTGTGGATTGTCCACTAGAGTCGCTTCGCGCGAGCCTGGCAGTGGCAGTGCGCATGTCAGCTTGACCCATCAACAGGCCAAGCTCTGGACATCAAGAAACAACCCCTTGTTTCAGGGCGGTCGCAATTAACATGCGGCGCTTAGCCACGACGCCTAGCCACGACGCCTTGCCATCCTCGCTCTCATGCTTGATATTTATAGAAAGTGACGAAATCATGTAAAAACGCTGGATACCTGGACATCCTGCGTGTTTGCACTTTTCAAGCCACCTCACACTCTTTATCGTTCATCAATTGCTACCTGTGTATTGCTCTGACTTGGTTGGCGCACACTTTACTGCTTGTCATTACGCTATGTTCGGCACTCAGAACTGCACAAATGCTCCTACGGAGACCAATACCGATGCGGGCGTTGCGGGAGCAGGGGTATTGTTATATGCACCTATAAAGAATTGTCACAGAAATAGCTAAATTAGTTCTAGGTCCTGCTCTCCTTCATCATTACAGCTGGCCTGTCTCTTCTAATAAGTGTAATTATCGTAATGCACGAAATCCGGCGGCAGTCCGAAGCCAAAGTAATCCGCAAACTACTACTCTCATTCAGCGACCAGCAAATCATCACCGGCATCGGGATCCAGAGCGTCGGGCTAGCTAAAATGGAGACCATGGTGCCGTACCACTTCTTCATCATCTGGATGCTGTCGCTGCTCTCGACTGCTACCCACATCTCCACCCTACTCGCCCTCGTCAACGACTTCAAGCGCGATTGGGTTTTGCGCTGGCTGCGTCAGTTCCTCATGTTCATTAATTTAGTTTTGTCGTGTGTCTCAGGGATTTTCGTCCTCATGTCAGTTATGAAGAATATGGCACCTACGCTGCCGATTGCGTGCGTATGGGAGCTGCCGTCGCACGGTTCCCCATCCAATGCGGCCATTTCCATCGCGGGGACGATTGCTGTTATCGCTGGTCAATGCATCTTCTTCGGCGTTGGCGTTTTGTATCTCCACATCAAGGCGCGGAGATGGATCAGGATCATCCAAATCACCGGTTTGCTTGTCCTTGTAGCCATTGGCGTTGGTGCTGCTATCAGAGTTATCCTACTCTCACAAGCTTTCGGGACGCCTTCAGTTCCTCTCAGTGATACGGCTGAAAAGGATTGGAGCTTTGGGCAGCTATTACCTCTCCTGTTACTCCTCCTGCCGCTTGTTTCAACCATTGAAATTATTCGAGGTATGTTCTTGATATTATTCCACAATACGTATTTGTTGAAGAATATGTCATCTAATACTTGGAATGTAGGCGAGATAAAGGTCCCACCGCCCATCGTAGATGGCCATATGCCTCTGGACGACAAACAGTCGAGCTTCCGGGTTTCGTTCCAGCCCAATCCTTTTTGGGGCTCTCAAGAAAGGTAGTGGGTCAACATAATTGCCGAAAGATTCACACCTCCTAAAAGAAAGCCCACCCGGTAGTGGGCGTAGCGCTCTTTTTGTAGTGGTGTGGCGATCCCGCGCCCCGCGGCTAGATTTTGAAGCACTCGGTTCTGGATCCCACTCCCATGATAGTTCCATAGCGGTTGTAGCGAGGTCGCTTACTAAGGGATATCCAAGGAACATATTAATGTTCAGACATCAAAACTCTAATTTGAGCATCTATCTAGAAACGCTTACGCCTGCTAGTCGCGTTCTTTACAGATATGGTGGGTTTATGCGGTCTCCAGTTCAGGAGAAAAGAAATGGCTGGTTTGGAATCATTTGCCAAATGACGCCCCTAAATAGCAAGGGTGTGGGGAGACTATTTAGGAAGCTGGGTACTTAATATTGAAATACTAAAGTTTAGGAGTGGCTCGACTGCTAGAGGGACTACCCGGTGGCGGATAAGTTTAGCTACAGATCCTAATAGTTGAAAATGCAAATAGACATGTACGTGGACTACCGCTAGCGAAACGGAAATCTGGCAATATTAGACAATCCCCGTTTTTAGTAGCATATTGGAAGTGAATCTTCAAACCCTAAAAGTAACAGTCCCGAGGTTCTAGCGCGCCAAGACTTATACGCCACGCGCGTTTAGACTAAATCTTAATATTACTACTAAAATAAAGCCTTTTTTTTTAAAAAAGTTAATAAATATTTAAAT
>KV750453.1:1787-19419 GCA_001692915.1 Glonium stellatum
CAACGCTTGGCCGGACTGTCACGCACCGGGGCGGCCTTCCCGAGCGCTAGCAGCGGGAGAAAGCCACAATTGGTAGGCCGTTCTTGGTTCTCCTGAGCTGAGCCGCCCACACCAGATCCACAACACCTTTGAGACCCGCATCATAGGGGCGATGGCGGTGCAATGAGCTGCTAGAGCTGCTAGAGCTGCTAGATCTGCCAACGTGACGGTTACATTGAAGAGAATACTATGCGTATTGGACGGCTTCGAAAGAATCTGAATTGCAGTCCGCTGCGGAGTCCGCGGTTTGGAGCATCGCGTACTCGAAACCTTCGTTATTACCATAGCTTCTATGGAGGAGATCCGGTGCATAGAACCAGGTGCCGCATGAACGGGTTCTGCGGTAGGTTTTTCTTTATTTCATTGGGCGAAGAGTGCTCTCCTGCAAAAGAAACCTTTGTGCCGCAGCGTAAGCCACAACAAACTTCGACAATCATCCTTAATCTCCGCAAGTAATCTCACATCTTCTCTTTTCCAGGATCCTAACCATCCCGTGCGAAAAGAGCCAGGTTTTCAAGAAATAATCTCGATCTTTCGTTAGGATTGCGAGGCCGTGTAAGGAACAGGCTGGTGCTGTATGATGAGCGTGACGTGATGAGCGCTGCTTTGCTCGGGTGTTCTTTTCTCTCGCTACCGAAGTCAACTTCAAACATACTTACCTCGACCTCTTTTTCGAAAAATAGCCCCAGGAAAGATGAGAGCAAGTCTTGTGTCAAACTTACGGCTTCTTAGGCGAGTGCGGCAAGGAAAACCGTCTCTCCACCCTAGCAGCCACCAAAGCAAGCTCTTTTGCTCACGGACAAACCTCTTGACCACTCCCAAACGCCGCCCTCCTTCTCGGGTTTTCTTGAGCTCTAGCGGAACTCAATCCTAGCGACGGAATAAACAGATATCGGATATGAATGCGGTATTAGGAATGGGACTCTATCCCGGCGTCTGGGACAAGAATTCCGTTCAAACCGACACCGGTTCCGCTGGATAGCTCCTTAGGTATACCGGCATATGGTATGTGCTGAATCTAGGCTGGTTCTGCATGTTCATGTTCTGGTAGGCCTAAGCCCATCTAGCGGTTGAGCTGGAGATAAAGATAGAGCTTAAATCTTCCGTGCCGCTATCTCAACACAAAAATCACTGGGTATTGTCCAGTAGATGCATTCATGAGAATACATAAAAGGCTGCTTCTGCGGGACTTCCTCTGGCAGGGGGAGGTTGCCGCACTTCAGCCCGCCTCCCAATTCCAGGCCGTGGTACACATTTGTTCCAAGGCAGTATCATCCGCATCATCGTGTTAGCCCTCACAAATAATCGCACCAAGCTGTCGTCAAGCCACTTACCACAACGTGAACGCCGAAAACTCAACCCCCTGTGGCCACAATCAAATGATCCTTATGTTAATACGATCACCAAGCTCTTTCCAGCCAAGTGCTTACGAACACACCCAATAAAGCAGGTTGTCGGGAACCCGAGCGCCCATAATTTTAGCTGAATGGATTCATCCACACTCAGTTCCTAAAGATTGTAACATGGAGAGGGTAGACATTACGAGGTATCATGCTCTCAATAAGCCTCTATACCGAATCCTAATGCTTATTCTTTAGTATACTAATATCCCTAGCATGGTAAGACTGAAAGAAGAGAAATTTTTAGAAGCAAATCTGATAATTGAAGTGAATATAGTATAGCTGTGACGGTTTAGACAGGGGAGGTAAGAAAGGTATATAGCATAAGTACCACTGCTAGTGCTGCTCGAGTTTCATTACTTCATTGTCAAAGCTGCTTACGAGAGTCAATTCAACTACCTGCTACATTCTCTTCTTTCGTACTCAATAAAACGTCATCTTTTACGTACTTTTTCTCTAGCAGTAAGTATTATCAGTTCCGTAACCTACGAAGACAGTCTTCAACCTTATTATACCGAAAATAGATTTCCTGCTGTGTCATTCTTAACTTCAATACATCCTCACGGAGCTTACTAGATTTAAGCCGGAGCAAAGAAGACGACCTGTAGTAAAAATCTTCTTCGAGCCTCAGAGTTTCACGCTCGATGAAACGCAAGGCAGAGTTGATTCTTTCATTGCTTGCAGTAGCCGGATATATGTTAACAGGGGCGCGATTTTGCCAAACTCCTCTAAGTCTCTGTTGTGACCATTCCTAGAGCAGTTATTAGAAAATTACCTTAGTATGACGTTTCGGCCAAGTACTTACAGTCTTGTTTCTCAAAAACGATAGTACTTTCCGATTTACCATTACACATTGGGTTTCTATTGTATCAATATCTCCTGTATCGCAGGCGACCATAACGCCAACGAGGTGTTTTCGATATTCCGAAGCACGTTTCTTAGTATCGAGAAGAGGAGCAATCGACGCGAACCATTGATTAGCCTCAATAAGGGCTCTGAAGGTCGGCCTTATCAGGGGACGCGGCTCAGAAAGTACCGCGGCCCAACTCTGTTCAATCTCCTCCATTGCTTGATTCTTCTGGGTCAGGAGTATTGCCCCTGCTCTCAGCGGAAGGATTTCGCCTAAATCTCCGTACATATCCTCAGAAACAATACTTAGAGGCTGTTTTCCCACAAGTCGAGTCAGGGGAGCGAACGTCCACATTGCCGCTGCTTGCCATTGATTTGGCAGCCTCCGCTGGCCATGATCGCTCAAGATGATCTGTATCTTTCCGAGCACCTCCGTTTCTCGAAAAGCATCGGCGAGAACGTTAATGAGGAGTTTTCTGTTGTAGGCGTCCACCAATGCGTTATTGCTAAGTTGGAAACCTTCTCCTCCTGGAACCATCCCTGTGTGTGTAATTGCGCTGGCGATAACGTGCAGCGACCTGATATATCTAGCGTTCCTACTGATCGTGGAGGTGTACGTGTAGACCTCGCTCAGCATGGTCAGTCGAGAGGTTGTTACATCTACTTGAAACGCTACGTTGCGATAAAATTCTTCAATTGCTTCATTGTATATCTCCTTACTTGTCCTCAGGATTTCCGGGCAACACCTTTCATCGTCGTGTCGTAGTGGTCTGTACCATTTAGATGAGACCATTTTATTAGCCGCCTCTCTCATAGGCGGAACTATTTTATCTGGTACGATATAAGAATATACTATATAACGTATTTCGAGGGGTAAAAGTAGGAATGGAAAGAAACTATCGGCTTTGGAGAGGTTCTGTTGATGAAAGGGAAGTTAGATCCGTTTGTTGTAGGACGTCGCATTAAAAACTCTTACCGTGGTGGGAGTCTGTTGTTTAGGCATAAACCTTACTGATAAGTCTTTCCCTGCCTTTACGGTAGTCATCTTGAAAGAATTACGTATGAAGTTGGTGTTGGAAAGATGGCGGAGGTGGAACTGAAGAAAGGTACCGCAAATAGTGAAGCAGAAGATGAGCGCCAAGAGTTCCCTATCAAAGCATTCTAGTGCCTCTCACTTGACTACTTACTACTCCCGTAAAGACCTATTACAGCCTACTAGGCACGATACTACCAGCAAGACTCGAAGCATAGGGACCATAGAAGCCAATGCTAGCAGTTGCAGGGGATGGTAGACAGGGACGCAGGTGATTCGCTACTTTTTTTCCTAGGAGATGCAACGAGAGCGAAAATACCCTCGGCCGTAGAATGATGCTATTAGCGCTCTTCCGCTCGCCCCAGTACTAAGCTTTCTCCTGCTGATACACGACGGTTCGGCAATTGTCGTGACAGTAACTGGGCCCACGTTAATTTGTCGAGCTTTTGGGAGTTTTAAGCCTACCTATGGTTCGCTGCTAGGTGATAAAACTCTATCTTCTACGTTGGTTCACAGTATCCTTGCGCAACACGACAGCAAATCGACAATACGTGTTTACGTCCAGTCATTTCGCAAAACCAAAATACTCGACTACCAGCATGCTATTAGCGCCGCAAGCTACCTCTCTCGCTACGACGGTTCCTCCTGGGGGTACATATAAAGCTGCCACTGCTCGTGGAAGTACAACAAATGCTAGCCGTCCACAGACGAGACTCGGATCTAAACAGCTGTTGTCAGCGGAAAAGGCGGGATACCGGGAAGTTAAACGGTGAGGACGGCCTAATCCACGGCTTAGACAGACTTTGTTTGAATCAAAAGTTGTGAAATACTATCTCTACTATGAGGCTGCTAATTCATGGCTTTAACAATAGGGCGCCTAGGCTTGAGCGCGGTTCCAGGCCGGCAGTGAATTCACGAGCCAACAGATCGCAATTCCTATACCATATCGCTTTCCAATATTTCAAACCGTTCAGCGGGCCTCATCTAAAAACAATCATCGAACAAGGACTGATCTTCCGTTTCAGACGTGCAGGGAGCTCGAGAGATGACAACATTACTTCGAAGTGACTTCACAAGCATACATAAAAGAGATAAAAAGGCTAGGAGCGGCAAGCTCAAGCACACAGTAGAGCAATGGAGGGAAATACTATGTTGAATGTATTCGATCGCACAAATTTAATGATAGGTTTGGAAATCCAACCCGTATCTGCCCCTTCCTACTCTACTGGCACCTACATCGCTGACCACCTAGCGGTGAACTCATAGAACGAATCGAATACTACCAGGAATTCACTTCTGCTCTCTCCACCTCTCACCTCCCTCAATACCTCCTTTGCGGCAATCCTCGAAATCACCAGCGATGCACATCTTAATTGCCTCTCTAGCCCGACGAACTACTCTCAAAGAACGCCCTGCTTTGGCTCTGGTGGTGGTTTGGTAATGATTTGGTATGGAAGAACAGATTTTCGTCTCAAGGCCGTCGATTCGGCGAGTATTAGCAGCCATATTCGCCTAGCGTTCATCAAGCACAATTCGATCACAGTTGGATTGCTGCCAATCTACTTAGGTGCAACGGTCTAATACTTGGGCAAATCCCCTCTGCCTTCTATTCCTTGGGCCAATCAAATTACCTCGTGTTGTGGCCCATGCAGGAATTGTGCAGGCGCATAGTATCACGCCTGCGTACATTTGATACCTCACTAATTTTCATTGGTGCGCACGGAGCACGGCCGTAAGGGCGCAGCCATTGGGGCAAGGGATATAGGCTAATTGTATAGCTTTTAACCTAGCTATTCTAATATATATTATGAAAAGTCTAGAAAGCGGTCGGTCGGTTCTACAAGGAGAGCGAAAAGAAAAACAGCTGTTACTGCATGTGGCTAAATGGCGAATAAATTCGAACAATAGAGCATATGGGAGGACCGGAATTACGCCTTTGGAAATGGCAGGCCTCTATAAGAAGGGATCTACAGGTAAGCATTAGTTCGCTAATCTGCTATAGATTCGATGAAACGCCATTATGCAACGATCTATATCCGTTACGTACGACCCCAACAGCCTATTTAACTTCTTGCTGAGTCGCATATGGATACTATACCTTGGGATTTCCGCTCTTGAACACAACAGCCTGGCTTTGGAACTCCTATTTGCTCCCAATATGTTGGTTCTGCTTAAATCGACATTTGCGGATATATGCTCATGGATAACGAGGCAAAATGTCGTTATTATGAGACATGCTGGCGAAAGGATAATCTGGGAGTAATCTTCTTAAGGAAATACTATTATCAAACATCATTTCCATAAGCGCACTATGGCGGCCTAGACTATACACTATCCCCGAAACTTTTTCTCTCTTAAGTATATAACCTCCAACCTCATGCCCTTTTCTCTGTCGGTCCAAAGCGCAGATCTCTTCCAGTCTTATCCAAGAAAATTGAGCTAAACGGCAAAAAATGAAGTCACTCTTCTTAGCAGTAGCAGCGCTCAGCGCCCAATTGACTCTTGTTGCCGCCAGAGCCGTGGCCGTCCCAGCAAATGCCACATTCTACAATCTTCAAACGAAGTCGTGAGTGCTTCTTGGTCCCCCTTCCCTCTGCTAATCACTGCCTATTCAGCTTACACTGACGGACTCAGTGCGACGACCACCCTGAACAACCTCTACCTCTCCTCGAGCAACGGCACCGTTGGCCTCTTCAGCAACGCCAAAAGCTCTGCCCTCAATGCCGCTCGCGTCTTTACCACGCCATATACACCCACCGGCACCCTTTCCTTGCATATTGCAGATGATACGCACCAGATTGCGCTCCTAGGCACGAGCCCATCCCTGCTGAGCCTCGTCGATGTTGTCAGTCCTACTACCGACGCGATCCCGAAGGGCCAATTGATGGAGTGGAGCACCTTCACAATTGATTCGACCGGCAATTTGGGAGTCAAGGATGGAAGCGCACTGACCACCCGGCACTGGGTTGCATGGGAGAACACTGATGGAAGCTACGGAATTGGACTTTATGACGGTAAGTCGAGTCCTGCTTGTCTCTCTATTGGCTTCCTCAACAGGGAGGACAGGAGGTTACAAGGGGCTTTAGCGGCAGCAAAGGCTGATGGGTTTATTAGGTGTTACGACCGAGTCCAGGGCGCTGGCCAACATTACGATTACAGCTGTGAAGGCTACCTGAGAGGTTGCATTGCAAGTGCCGCTGAGCATTTACGGCAGTGGGGTAAAATATAAATGCGTATTTGAGTTTGAGAATATGAAATATATGCAGTGTTACTAGAAAAGAAAAATCAATTTATTGTTGAGATATTCTTTCCGATGATATAGTGTCGAACAAATACATTACACGTGATGTACGAGGTGAATGTCACTTAAATTTAAGCATTGCCCGTAAAAAGTACTTTTAACCGCCTACAAATCTGTTCACCTCTCTGCAAACATGTAACTACTGCTTTCTCATTCACTATACTGGGAGGCTTCTAGCAGAAAGAACACTACAGAATTTACCAGCTATCTAATAACTCATTAAAATACATTAATTCGAGAAAGGCTCGAGAGTGGGCAGATGTTCACCAATCTAAGCAGTAATTGATTATTACGGATGGAGCCCTACATTCCGGCTCCAATTTTGTCACCAACGGTCAGAAAATACTACGCTGAGCTCACAAAAGCCAACTATGATGCCTTACGGCAGGAACATGCCGAGCAGTCAACTATTTCATGGATTGATATCACGCTAAACAGCTAAGCATTTGTCCTGGCGCAGGTTAATATGAGAGATGCACGGTTGTTGGGACTTGATAAATTAACTCCAATAAATTATGCAAGGTACACATATGGGGCTCTAAGCTACCCTGCAGCTTACCCCACACCCCCCTATGGAGCGATCAACGCTTTACCCGACGGAGTTCGTCTCTTGACGCCACCGAGCGAATTCGTGCTTAGGGCCTCACGACATTTTTCTCCTCATTGACCTAACATTAGAGAAATCCGATTGGATTTCAGTCAACTCTGAGATCTCTCCCCACGTCCTCTTAGGGGCATTCTGCTCCGCGGAGCTCTCAATCGGGCCACAAGCATATATTGCCGTGGGGACAGGCTCAGACCCCGCACGCCAAACGGCACCATCTAACTCGAGTCGAACGAGAAGATCTAGAGCCCTGGGCCTTTTGTTCGGGTCCATCTTGAGCGCGAGAAGCATGTTCTCGTTAAGAAGGTCGCTGTATGTCGGTTGCCACTCTTTCTTGTCCTGATTGAGTGGTATAGCCAACCGTGTAGCTCTTTGTTCCCAGTAGGACTTTCGATCCGAGCCGAGCGGTGTTACGCCTGGGTTTGCCTTCCGCCACTCCCTTGCAAAGTCTACAGTATTTACATGTGGCCTGACCCCATGGCCCATAAAGTGTATGATAGCACCGACTGCCCAAACATCTCCCGCAGGCGTTGCCTTTCCGTTGACTTGCTCCGGTGGCTGGTACGTTGGGGTTCCCTTATTGACGAATGAGCAGTTGTTCGGATCGTAGAAGGCCGATACACCGAAGTCGGCGAGTTTGAGGTTCAGGACGGAGCCGGGTGTGTTATCGCTACTTACTAGCATGATATTTTCTGGCTTTATATCTCTGTGAACGATGGGTTTCCATTCGTCCTTGTTTCTGCCTGAGCCGTGTCCCTGGTGTAGATATGCTAGAGCCTCCATTAGTTGTGTGAAAACTCTCCACATAGTGTCCTCTGTTACCATTATATGATTGGTCCAACGACGTTCAAAATACTTGAACAAGTCCCCCTCTCCGCAATACTCAAGAATGACACCGTCACGGAATTGGTTGGGCCACTGCGGCTGATAGCCAAGGAGCTTGATGATCCTCTCGCAACTTGCTGTTTCAGAGAGAAAGGTAATATCGCCAGGTACTTTGTAACGTGACCTAACTACGGACTTGGCTACGACAATCCGCCCTGACGTCTTGTGAATATAGATGTTTACGCTTCCTTCACCGCCGGACCCTAGGTGGCGCGAGTATCTGTATTGAGCTGAAAAATTGTCGCAAAATTTGTGGTAGGTGGACAATTCAGTATTAGAGGAAGCCATCTTTATTGTGTTCTGAGATTTTTGAGCTAAGGTTTTGTATGAACCTGCGGTTTGTACCGAGTCGAGAGTAGAAGGATCATAGGGAGAAAATAATTGATAAGTAGAAAGGTTTATATGCTCTTCATAGCTTAACCTCTCAGGTACTGCATTGTGCATAAAAGACGGTGAAAGAACCATCGACGCAAAACAATGCCTTGCATTGGAAATACACCGCGTTGAAGCCTGGAGCTCCATTGTGCACAAACACACCACCAGTATCGGAGACATACCCCATTCATTAGTATGCCACTATATGAATCGTGCCTGAGCGTAGGTCTCTTTTTTATAGCCCTTGTCCACAAATCGCGCTGCCTACGTCCTATACGAAATTCTCTTCGTGCTCGTGAAAAACGCATCTGCAACTGCAAGATGTTGGCAAACTAACAGACAAATCGTCCTCTTCTAACCGGGGAGGAGTTTCGAAGTACTCAACTCAGGCTATGCATAAATTTGCCACCTGTAAAACTAGATAGCTTAATATACCTCGGGAAACACCACGCTATAGACGGAGATTCTCCTCCAGAGCGAGCTGTTCGAATCTATCCTTGCCGTCGTATGTCTGGCAAGCTGTGCCCCGGCCGATGGCTCAATCTCGATGATATTGCAGCTCCACGAGAACGTGAGAAAAACACCTGTCCGTTATGTAGGTTAGTTCTTTTTCAACTTTATGGGCAAGGGGGCGAAAAATTTCTGAGTCTGGTTGTAAGAGCGGATATAGAACCAGTTATGCGAGCCGTCCTTCTAGTAGATCATCGGGGAGCAAGATACGGCCTAGGTGTGGTTACCATCAGCTCCACACTCCGCGCTGTGGAAGAAAACTAACTACTTGCCTTGGTTGACTTTTTATTAGTCGATTCGGGCGGAGAAGAGGTTGGTAATACTGAGTCACTGCAGCATAAACTTTTGGTAGTCCTGGTTTCCTTTTTAAGTTCATCTAACCTTGCGCCGTGGTTGTGAAAAATGTTTTAAATGAATACGGGTCGTAAACGTTGTTAAAATACATTGGAAAGTGTTTCATCGTAAGAACTGATTTTATAAATATCCTTCTTGCATTAGAACTATGGGAAATTTTAATTCCTCCTTTCAAAGTTTTATTAAATCACCATGTCTCTTCAAAATAGAAACGCTATTCCTGAGTGTGAGCGGAAGTGGAGCGAGGAATTGATGAACAATTTCCGGGTCGAGCCACTTTTGAGAGATCCGGAGTGTTTTATCTGCAAGCGCGTTTATAACACTACAGACGACAACGACGAAGTTCCTGAAAACCCTATTCGTCTATATCCGTGCGGCCATGTAGTTGGAGAGCATTGTTGGGCTCGCTATATGAAACCATATCCGGACGATATTGCTAGAGGAGTCAGGTTTCGCACTCTCTGCCCTTATTGTTTACAACAGCTGACTAGGAGCAAGCCCAAATCAATATTGGAGAGTGTAGCCAGCTTTCTTGACAGTATAGAATGGTTCTTTGCCCCTGCTATGGAACTAGGCCAAATACCGCTGTTGGATGCTGGGCTTGTTGTCTCAAAGTGCATCCTCAAAGTGTTGCTGATGTGGTGTTTGTCAGCAGCTACTTATCTGGCTTTGAGATCCAAGCTGAACTCTGAGGCGCTTCTTGAGGTAGTAATACTGCTCCCGAAAATAGGGGCGGTAGGTGTCTTGGGATACGCATTTCTAGCTATTTTGTTCTTGGCTAGTCGTCGATACGCTAGAGCTCGCTAGAAGGTAGGGCTACGGAAGTTGCTGGGAACATGTTGACAGGGGTTTGTCTTATACATGTAGGGTTTGGTATTTTGAAAGTGAATGTGTTTCTATTAGAATTCGGCACGGTATTCATGCAGTTCAACTATTGATTATTTTGAATCTTCCGAAAGGTACATCAATTGATTTGTATCCTCTGTAGATCAGTTTCCTTCGATATTATTCTTGATTACTTGCTATCCCTACGGGTATAGGAGTGGCTGCTTATTTAGCTATTTTCAAAGAAAAAGTCTATTTAGCTATTTTTTAGAGACCATTTTTAGCCGTCTGTGGGCGCTTTAACTAAGAATTTCTTTTTTTAAGAAATCTGCCCAGCTTAAGGCACGTTTAGGGTAAAACGGTAAGTTACATATATATTCTCTCAGCTGTCTCTATATCTCCTTTATCTCTGCATCTGCCTCTATATCTGCTTCTGTCCTCATCTCTACTTCTGCATCCACGCCTGCGTTTGTCGAAGAATCTATAGCTAATAAGACTTTAGGTACAACCTTAATATAAGATAGGGTTAGAAGTAGAGGTAGGTATAGGGGTAGAGGCGGGAGCAGAGGCAGCGGTGGAGGAAGAGGCAGAGGCACGGGCAGAGGCGCACAGGGGTGAAGGCACGCACGGATATCCATAAGTCAGCGATGAAGATTTGGGTAAGACACAATCAGCGGAAGCGTGCTGTGATCAGCAGATCGGCGGAAGCGCGGTCGGCGGAGGCGTGGGCGGAGAGGTGCGGGTAGACAGATATAGAAACGTGGATAAAACATAGAGATATAGAGACGTGGAACTGCTAAACGCGTTGAAATTAGATATTAAGTATATATTAAATAGCTATTAATTATAGCTCTACAGACCATGAGTTATGACTTCACGGACTATACATAAAACATTTTGAGATCTTAAAACCGTATATTGTGTATACTAGTTAAAATAAATATATTTGATATTGTTACCATCTAGAATTGTCGCGGCTTCGTCGTTACGTATATGTATTCAGCTGTTCGAATGTCACCTCGTTCGAACTTGTACATTTTGGTCGCGTAGGCGTTGCGGAAGCTGAGACTTACCGTCACAAAAACTAACCACAAGAGTAGGCGTGAAGGTAGTGCATTGCCATTAAGTAGAAGTAGGAATATCCAAATTAGTCCCCGCTATAACCCATCACTATAACTCATCACTATAACTGTTTTGCGCTGTAAATGCGAATGAGTTAAATTCACCAATGGTTTATATTCTAGCCTTAATTAAAAAGAATTTAAACTAAATTAAGAAGGGGCCACAGTTTGCCATTGCCCTCTGCTTCGAACTGGTCCTTGTTCCGGAATATTTCTGTCTTGTTCCGGAACATTTCTGTCTTGTTCCGGAACAAAGGCGTTCCTAACTAAGTACAGTCATGAATGATCCATTGCAGCCTTACGATGGGACCATGTAGGAACCTCAGCGCCAAAGCTGCCTCATATTGTGATCAATAAAAACACCTCATCCCGAACTCCAGGGATTACAAATGTCTTGCCGAGGCATAACCTCGCGTTCTATGGCATTCAGTATTGCGCACATGGAGATTGCGTTCGTTACTTGTGACGAAATCGCCATAAAAAAATACACTAGATTCATGCACGACCAAAAAGAAGCAGCGGCATATAAGTCATAGCGTTTACAACGTTGTCGTCAAACATTTCCATTCCTGCGCAATACTAACGCTAATCGTAAGTTCTTACTCCGTTGGCCCCGTTGGAAAACTTCGAAGGTTTTGATTTTAGAATTTGACGCAAGAGCGGCCGAATCGTTGCTCCTCACTGTTGAAGGGGTTTTCCGCTCGAGCCTTCAGCATTGCCTACCTCTAATCCCTGCGTACCCGCCTCATTGTCTTCGAAGTTGTTTAGGTCCCACGCTGGCCCTACGGTTTTGGTCTGGGTTGACGGAATTGGTAGCCTGTAGCTTGGGTGAACCGGACACAATAGGCACCATACCGCCAGATTCGACACCCGCGACACCATCAGACATATATTTGGCATTGTAGGTATCCAGTACGCCATCAGCAACGAAGCCCACAGATTTTGGCGAGTCTGGACCGGCACATTTGGCTTTACCTGACGTTGGGGTTATGATGGGTGTTTGGGCTAGTGGGGTCTGTCGCGGCGATCTCTTATAGGATCGCATTGACGCGGAGCCTGTAGAAGTCGAGCTGCGATTCCGCTTCTTGATAACGTCGGTTTTGAGTGAGAGGGGACGAACCACGCCATGTAGTTTTAAGAAGAGACCGCATGCATTGCAGAGCGGATAGCCTTCTGGATTTCGCCGCCATAACGGTGTTGTCTGAGTGAAGCAGTTGGTGCAAGTCGTCGGCACACCATTTCGTTCGCCGTGTCTGGTCTTGGTCGGGCTTGGGGTGCGAGAAGGCGTGACGAAGCTAACGGACGACGCGGAGCTATGCGCTTGGCTAAGGCTACCTTCGGGACTCTGGTGATCTTGCCATGAGAGTACCATTTCAGCTTGTCCAGTTGTCATCGATTTTTGTGGGAGTCTATCTGGATACTGCGCCGACGTCGAATTAAACTGTCCTGATAGATTTGTCTCCCACTTAAAGCCAGCACTGAATTCCGATGACCCGTCATCCATCGGCGAGAAATCAGCTTGTGCTGACCTATTTTGATCAGTGAATGCACTACGAGCTTCTTCCTTTGAGTCTAAATCAGCACAGAACATGGATGTATCACCATGCTGTGGTATCTGCATGCTATCTTGTGGCGCCGTTGAGGAAAGTCCGTGGAGAGAAATTTGGGAGGGATTGATATGTCCCGGCTGGGGATAGTACGGTGCCGGGAAATGTTCTGGTACGCTGGCATTGGTCGCAGCACTGAATATGGACTGACCACTTGGCTTGAAAATGTACTGAGGCTGCGTCGGGGTTGATGAGTTGGATGGCTGATGTGATCCGTACCGGCTATCGTTTTGTGGACTATGAATTCCCATTTCATTGCGGTCGAAATACGTTTGGTCGCCTTCCGTTGTTGATTGTGGGGTGGACACGGTGGATGAGAATGCTAAGCTAGAAGGGGAGTAATACCCGGCCGAGTTAAGGTGTGGCGCCACGAAGTTGGGCTTGCACATGAATGGATAGGATGTGTTTTGATGCGCCAGGGGTGAGCTGACGGAGGGGAAACCAAAGCTTTGCTGGAAAGGATTGGTCGAGTTGATTATCAGTTCTTCAGGAAGCCGGTTGGAATCCTGCTGTTCGCTTCGTCCTCTGAGCCTCTTCGGCGAGATCGACCCGGAATTTTGCAATGGCCAGAGGGGTTCGCCGAATCTATGCTCGATATCCTTGAAGACCCTGTAAGCGGGTACAACGTAGGCAGCGCCCGAACTCGGACTCCCAGCAATCACATGGCCGCAAAGCTTTCCGGTCTTAGAGTAAACGACCCATGCACCACAATCTCCCTCTTTCAGCCTACCACTATTGATTTCAGTATTCCGAACAGTCCATAGTTCTTGGGTCCGAGGATATTCTTCTTGACTAATAAAGGTTGGCGTTCCTGATAGATAGGCACATAGTGTATCACTAGGCGAAGATATAGTCACAAGACCAGCTTCAGGACCTTGATGGACTTCATGCAAGATCCGAGTTGCTTTCTCTGACGTCCACGAGGGCGGAATCGGGAAGTTGTCATCTGGAATCCTGATTAAACAATAATCTAGCGTAGAGTCTGACGGTATCAGGACCTGAACTTCCGCGGCAGGCCAATTCTCGATACAATGGCCCGAATCTTTCAGGTTTGTCGCTGAATTAGACATTACTTCACCGCAATGAAGCAGGCTGCTGTTTTGGGTATCCGTCAAGGGCCGATCTATCTGCACTCTTTCAGACTCGTCTTCTTGGGATGCGGACGAATCTACTTGCAGTTCGCTTGAGTTGTGAGATGTTTTAGACGAAGACGACAAACTACCCGTACATTTCCCCACAACAAATTCCTCATCTAGGCTTTCTTGATCATCTTCCTCGTCGCCATCTATATCGAAATCCAGAGTATCTTCACTTTTCTTTTGCCACTCTTGAATTGGGGGACGGCCTGTGAAGGTATGCGCGACCGTAAGGAGATAATTGTAATCAAAAATCCTGATCGCGCCTGAAATAGTTGCTCGTCGGGCAGTTCCTTGTGGTGGAGAAAAAGTAACCGTGAGGCGGCCAGTGGCTAAGTTTCTACAAAACCTGACTGTGTGCCAGGGAAGACTTATCAACTGTGCTTCTCCACTTTGCATGATATCATGTGTGATTAGATCTTGGGAAGGATTAGAAAAGACCTCAGGCCCAGAAGAGTCATGGTTCCGATCGCCCAGCGGAACGAGTCGGTCAAAGTCAGGCGGTTTAGAGTGTTCAGCAGTCCGAAATCCAGGATAATTCTCAAGAAGTCCGGAAGTGAGAACTACTTTTCTCGCTTGTTTTCGGAGGAAGGGATTAATAGAACAGAACAACACTGTGGGCTTAGCAGTCTCTTTCGTTCGGCCTATCATGAAACCAGACCAGATGACGCCTTTGGGAATAGAGTCGTGGCAATACTCCAAATGTTTCTGGATATCTTGCGCTAGTCTTGCCCATTGCTCTTGCGCTGAACCTGTCGTTTCCCAGAAGTTATGAGAGCCAATCTTCAAAAGCCACTCCCCGATTGAGCCTTGGGGATTTGGCAGAGTAGTTTTTTTGAAGCCAGGTGCCATTTGGCCTCGTGGAATGCTCATATTCAAGCGTGGGGTACCGTAGGACCGTATTACTATCGCGGACAGCGACTGAAGGCCATTATAATAGAATGAATTTGGTCAAATGTATGAAGTGGCTACGGCAATATTGCGTTGGGAAGCTAGAAGCAACAAGAGGCTGCGCTAAGGCCACGTGAAAATGGATTGGGCCTGACGAGCTTCGACCATTTCGTGACGTGATCAATGCCTCCTCAGGTATTTTCAGCCTTCTCAGCTCAACCTTCTTTCGATATTCCTACAAGACTCTCCACCTTTGTATAAACACATTCGATCTACATTTCTTTGGAACGCCTTGCAGTTATTAGATCTGTTAGTGCTTCTAGAAATATAAATGCCGTTGCGTTAAAAGGGTAGACAGCAAGCGGACCCAATCGGTGAATAAACGGGTAGGGCGTCTAATTTTTTAATTGAATTATATTATATTAGCTTAAGCTAACTTGAATCAGTCGTGTCGGCCTAAACATAATAACTTGGTTTAATATTATTCTACTCGGTGTTTAAACCAGTTCGTAAACGTTTGGTTTCGTACCGCTCGAAGGCCACGTCGTACATTGGTGGGCGTTACGTAACTGAATGATCCGTCAGCCCCTCTTGTCCCTTTGGATGAGAATATTATTTTTCTAGATATTCCCCTTCAGATCAGATTTGAACTTCTCCGAGGACCTTGGGAAACATCCTGCAGGTAATCTGATGTCGCATGCGAAGCATTCTTGAAAGGTTATACTGAGCAAAGCAGTCAAGCTCTCAACCACCGGAAAAGACATACGTCATCAAGGACACATGGCGACATTTCCGAAGTCTGGGGTTTACCCAACCGACTCATCTCTGCAGTAGTGCGGTCCCCACGGAGCAGCCACGAACTCAGAAACCGGCCAGTTGACAAGAAGGTGTTGGATAGCTCGGTAATCCGACAGCTGGCTTCTTGCTAGTCAACCGGGTAAAAACGGTGGAATGTGATTTCTCTGCTCAGACATGTCTTTGATGAATTATTGACACTTTCTGAAACTGTCGGAGACCATTTTAGCTCGCCACCAGTAGGCAACCATTCCCTAACACGTAAGGTCCCTAAAATGCCTTGCAATTTAACTACACCATAACTCAGATTCAACCGAGCTTGATGTCACTAATTTGGATAAATATTCGCTGTTACTCGACGAATTAGTTCACGAAATTGTGAGTGCGCTTGCTTTTCCCTTGCCGCAGTCAGATGCGGGGTCTCGAAAATGGTTTCGGAATGCTCACCAAGCAAAATAGTTGGATTCTGGCTTGCTGACATGTGGTAGCCTGAAAGCAGATTCTCGTCAATCGAGAAGTTTTACTACCAGCGAGACTGACTTGTAGTAATAAAGTAAATATTTGAACATGCTGAGCCTAAGCGCTTAGTCAGTGATGGTATGATTGGAGAAAAATATGCAGCGGTTTGCGTTTTGGCTGGCCTCACTTGATTTTTAATTCTTACTATTATTTCTGACTTAATTTAATCTATCGAGGGAGTACTGCAAGTATAGAACGCGTTTGTAAGTTCGGAGTAGTTCCATACTGAATTATACATCAAATTAAAATATTATAGTTTTATCTCATTCACAAAATTTAGTAAATGCCTATTATATTTGCATATATTTGCATATCTTTCTATATTTACTATATTTAAAATTAGTGTATACTTACTTTTATGCTTAAGTCAAAAAGCTATACAAGCTGCTATAGTTGCTGGAAGGGCAACGGCGGTGGAGCACAGTGCACTCCGTTACCTAAAATTGTCTCTCTCGCCCACAGAACGGCGTGCCATAGCGTAAAATTAGACACCCAATACCAATTCCAAGGCGAGAAGCACAAAAGCAAAAGTGAGAGCAACCATATTGGCATAGGCTTAGTTGTTATGTTACCTTATAACTAGTGTTCTAATCGCACTCTTCATTAAATGGGCAATCTTCCACTGGTAAAATTGACTTTCTATGGCAGAATATACTAAGTGTCTTCAAATAGTTTCGGTTTGACGAAAATTACCTAAGCTAGGCAAAAGGATAAGACTTTGTAAGCACATAATAAGTTATATTCATATGTTCTTTCTACATCTCTCTTCCGCTCTCACTCTATCTTCGTCCCCTCCTGCCCCGTTTCTGCCCCTTTCTCTTCTTCCCGCCTAAGAATCCGCCAATGATAAAGCAAAAAACTGAGTAGTACTTCTTACTTAAATGAGGTTGCCAAACTGCTATTGATTTACTACTGCAGTCATTTTTTTTACAGGTAGGGAGTTGATCTTGCCAAGCGGTACGCTTGTAGTACTTGACTTCAGATATTAGTGCGTCATGGATTCGCAATAGGTCCTGTAAACCGTTTCTTATCACTGCAAATCGTGCACGAACTTATTAAAGAAATTCATTCCGCTGCGGCTTTTGCCCGTGACCAATGAATTCCGAATGAATATCAGAGATGAATCTTTCAGTGACTTCTTCCAGATGCCAACCCGGTCTCTAGCATTCACCGATAGAGTTGAACAACCATACACATATAAGATACAAATACAAATGCCTCTTAAACTCCAACACACACGAATCTTTCAGTCAAACCATCCGGATACATCTCACGACAAAGTCCCCCCGAACATCCCTCAGCCAAACCAAACCACAACACCCACCATCCACCAAAACCAAAACCAAAAAAACCCCTCAAAAATGGACCCCCTCCCCCTCCCAACCCGC
>KV750460.1:1692-34666 GCA_001692915.1 Glonium stellatum
CGCTGCAGGGGTGCGCTTTGGATTGGTGCCGGAAGACGGCTTCGGAGAGGGAGGGCGAGGGGATGGGGGGGAGTGCTGGGAGCGTCGTCGTGGGGTTGATGGGTTGGGTGGCGCTGTAGGGCGGGATGGCGATGTAGGGGACCGTTTCTGGGGCTTTGACGGCGAGGTTGGAGAGGGCGGGCGAGGCGGCGGGAGGGCGGTTGGTGGAGAGTAGCTTGTGTAGCTGCTTTGCGTGGTGGAGGATGTCGGCGTCGGCGTCGGCTGGGGTGGAGGTTGTGTCGCTGGCGATTAGTTGTTCCAAGAGCTGTTTGAGTAGAGCTTGCGGTTCTCTAGTGTCTGGATGCGCAGCTGCCGGCTTTGGAGAGCGATGGTCTGAGGAGTTGCCCTTTCGTTGTGCTTTCCCTTCTTTCCTGCATTGTGGACCGTGGGCGTGACCGTTGTGAGCAGCGCTCCTGCTTCCGTTATGTTCTGTACACTTCTGCCTTTTCGAGGAGGGCGGTCCAGCTGCGTCGGAGCTCTGGCTGCCTCTCTTTTCCCCCATCGGTGCCGTTTTCGAGGATATAAGGAAGTTGCAAATGATGCGATATGCGCCAGCGACAAAATGGCGGGACCGTAAATTTAACCGGCGCTAGCGGCTTGAGCCGAACTTCTTCATGAATCCCAACCCTCATATCGCCGTTTCCTCTTGCTATCCCTATCCACAATGGCAGTCCCGCGGTCTAGGGTGTTGGATCTCTTAAAGGCAATTATCTCTGACTGCCCTTTTTATCGGCTGCCGGGCTAATAATACATCAAGGTTCAATGCCGCGTCTTCAATGCGACCTTCAACCCCGACCGGCTCCGATTGGGAACTAAGATCCTCCACCAGCGCCTACGAGGGCCCTCTGTCGCAGCGTACTACCCACCGAGAGTCGGCACGGTTCAGGACCTACGAAAGTTGTATCCTGAATGGGATGTTCCGGACGATGCTGAGGACGATTGGCTGGAACATTTGCAAATGTGCGTATTCTCGTACGCCCCGGTTCTATTTCTAGGGATTGGCGAGATTGTAGAGCATATCTATTCTCCTACCAACAATTGGGGAAACGGGATTGAGAGCTTGTCTTGACGTATGGCTGGAGACAAGTTATGCTAATGCAAACGCCGTAGTGCTAAAACAAGAGGGAAAGGGCCACCGAAAAAAAAGAGGACAGCCGCAGGTGAGTCTCGCTCTAACACAACGAAGATCAGTGTCGTGATTTAACTTTCTATCTACTTAGAATCGAAGAAGTTTGGTGGCAAGAAACGGTCCTGATAGCGTGGCTATTATGTATCATATCATATTGTATCATGTCACTGGCGGCGTATGGGGGTTTCAAACACTTTGGAATTGGTACGGCTAGTAGGAAAGAGCATGATAGACATATATGCGCATTCTACGCGGGAAAACATAAACCTAACGTCTGAGAGCCATTACATCTATACCCGTTCTATCATTTTCCTTTTATCGCATATACTTACATGGGTATCCTAATCTTGTACACTTACTTTTTCCAGCCCCTGTCTACCCAGGTACTTTTCCGACTTCTGCCCAGGTTTCGACCCCTGTTTTAATTCTGTACCCGGCGGTGTCTTCAACCCTCCAAATACAAGGCCGCACACCGCAACCATACCCGCACCGCCAACCGCATAAGCGACCTCTCTTCCAGCCCACCAATACAAAGAGCAAAAAATTAGGGGCCCTAGAGACCTTCCTATCTGGCCTACATCGTCACGATCAGTCCAAGATCAACCCATAACACAAAGGAATAGGAGTAAACATACCAAAGCTTCGATGATTTCCTAACTTATTCCCTCTCTCGCCCTCAGCAGCTTCGAAACTGCTTAAACTATTCAACCCTGTTACTACAGTAGCCGATGTGACCGCGAGCAAAGCCGCAGCCGCATACAGCCCTTTCTGTGTCTCGACTGTCGCTAGTAATAAGAATCCTAGAGCGCAGCTCAGAACCCCTGTTTGGACTACTTTAAGAGGATGCATCCGCCTTGTCACGCTGCCTTGTAGTATAGAAGCAACAAGGCCAATGAATCCCAGCAGCTTCCCAGACTGCGCGCTTCCGTATGAGAACAGATCGTACGTCATGAACGGGAGAGAGAATTCCATGCCCGAGAAGAAAAGAATAAATGTGAAATGCGTCAAATTGAGGAGCGTGTGAGAATTAGTACGAACACGAGAGTTGGTGGGCTTGTTTTTAGTTGCTGAGCCGCTAACGGCAGGACTCGTTGATGCGACGGGCAAGGTCTCAGGGAGGTATACGTAGAGGTAAATCGTCTCCGTAACGATTAAAAACAACGAAAATCCTGCGGCCGTGGCGAACGGATTGGCAGCTACCGTCGTAACGTTTGATAACGCAGCGCCCAAAGCCGGGCCGAATGTAAATGCGATGCTGAAACACACGCCTACAAGAGCCATCGTCGCTCCACGTTGACTCTCGTCGCTAATATCTGTGGCGATCGCAAGGGCAAGCTGCACATTGCCCTCGCTCAGCCCTCCGACTATCCGACTTGCCAAAAAGGTGCGGAAGTCCGTCGCGGCAACCCATAGAGCCACTGAGAGAATGTTGCCTGCCATAGACCATAGTAACGCCGTCCTGCGGCCATACTTGTCTGAGAGCGTTCCAATAACCGGAGAAGCAATTGCTTGGAGAAACGAGAAAAGGGATCCCAACGCTCCCCCGAGTAGGACAATATCATAGCGGTCGTTGATGGGTCGAGCGAAGGAATTTTTATAAGCGTTTAAACCGTGAAGGATCCGATTTAAGATGGTGTCCGAGCTGGCGCTTGTTGTTTCGTGGTCGCGATAGAATTCAAGGAGCTTCGGGAAAAGCGGTAGGATGAATGTGAATGATATCTGAGTCCGTTAGAAATGCGAGCTTTGCTATCCTAAAAAGAAGCCATACTAAATCGAGGAGAAGTGATATGAATAAAACTCGCAAAACCTTCTTTCGCATAGCAGCAGCTACCGGCACCGAAGACATGGTTGCGTTGGTTATGGTGTTCGAAGCGGAGATGGAGCAGGAGTTTGGGACTGTGGACAGCTTTCAGAAACACAGCGGGCAGGCTTAGGTGGGATGGAGTTCCATTAGCAGAGTGGCTTGTGTCAGAACAACTCCATTGGAAAGGGATTAAAGAGGTGGCGGTACGCTTTCAAGGCCAAGAAAGCAATAGGCGCTCACAAAATAGCTTGTAACATGGTGTGCATGGCTACTCTGTACTGTAAGCGTGATGCCTTTAGCCTTCCCGCTTCCACCCCGTGCCGCGTGCCGGCTTGCCTCGAGCGCGCCACGCATGCGAAACAGCGCCACAAAAGCCCCGAGCCCAAGTGCGTGGCCCAAGTGCGTGGCGTGCACGGTCACGACGGCTTCTGACAATTGATCTACAATAACTACCTTACGCGAGACTCTCTCCATGCAAGCCGAGGCAACTTGTTCGTCTCCGCCCGGGAATTAGCGTCACAATAGCTTTTGCGTACCGGACCGACGAATTGTTTACTTATATGGCTCCTCTCCAAATCACCGTTGTTGGGCTTCAGCCTGGGATCCGAATCAACATTTCTCACTTAGAGCGCATTGCTGTAAGGAGGGTTTGAAGCGCAGTCCTCCGTAATGGCAGCTGAAAGAGCGGCCAGAGCCAAAGCTATGGCATCCGTTCAGGCCCTTTTCGATCGGTAAGCCACTTTATTCTCGTCCTCTGGCTTTTCCTTGGATATTAATACCTCGAAAGCTATCGCCTCCTAACAGCACAGAGGCCGGCACACCATGTTGTCAGTACAGTCGGAATTAGTCAATTGCTATTGCACAGCCTGTAACCTAACCGGTGATGCCATTAGGACTTCGATTATGAAGTAATGAATAACATGAAACTCGTTGATGCTGGTCCGGAGGGATCGGTCGTTTTCGAACTGTACATCTCTGAAAAATACTCAAACCTTAACGGTAGGGCCGCCGTGCATATCAATATAACTGTCGATGCTAACATCAATTATCAGACGTAATGCATGGGGGTGCTGCTGGGGTAATTTTCGGTATAGTTGTCAACCCAAGGTAGAAAACACCAAAGTAATCTAAGAGACAGACATGGCTACAACATCGGCGCTGTGCCCGGTTGCCAAACCTGGATACTGGGAGTAAATATTGCCAGCCCTGTGAAAAAGCACAGCTAATATAGGCAGGTTCTTGGGTGGTGTCACTCGATCATTAAATATTAGCTATCTTAAGGCAGTACCAATTGGGACAACTATACGCATAAGCTCCCTTGTAGTCCAAGCGGGTAAAACTATGGCTATGATTCGGGGCAAGATGACTTCTTTGGACGGCAAGACAATATACTGTACCGTGGAACATCACAAAGTCAATGTTCCTGTCAAACCGGAGCATCGAAAGGCCCGAATACCATGGGATGACCAATGGGAACAGGAACAGAATGCGCGGGGAAAAGAACTAGGATCCAAATTATAATATACCTAAGGACTTTCAGATGCCTGAGTTGCTTTCCCCTAGTTCTCATTCAGCAGGAATTCATCAATAAAACAGCCACCTGTTTTTCGGTATATCATCAAGATAACTTTTGAATCCTGGACGCCGCGCGGTAAACACCGACATTGACTGAGGCTGATAGCCTCAACCCTAGAGAAAATTCATTTCAAAGCTCGACCAGCAATGTCTCTACGGAACTGCATTCCCTCGAAGTGGATCGCGTTAACACCAGAATAAGCTCTATTCACAGCCTCTTCCAACGTATCTGCCGTGGCAGTAGATGCAATAACTCTGCCTCCGGATGTTTTCAGCACACCACCAACGAGCGAGGTGCCAGCATGAAAGAGAACGACATCTCAACAGTATTGTCAGCAAGCGAAACTAATAGCCACTAGAAACAATGCAACATTGAAACACTCACCATCTGGTACAGCGTCAAGCTTCATGATCGTGCCCTTTGCATATGGTCCTGGGTATCCGCCAGCCGCAACAACCACTGTTGCTGCAAATTTAGGTAACACACCAAGTCCCATTTTACCAAGCTGACCATCAGTACACGCAAGCATAACCTCGGCAAGGTCGTTATCCATGAGAGGCAATAGGCTTTGTGTTTCCGGGTCGCCAAATCGGACATTGTATTCAAGCACTTTTGGCCCAGACTTCGTCATCATTAACCCAGTGAACAGCACGCCGTTAAATGGGAAGCCTCAAATATATCAGTGGGAGCATACTGAAGTGATTAAGCACGTGCACACCTTCTTCCTTCATGCCATCAATGGTTGGCTGTAAGATTGTCTTATGTATTTCCTCGATGACAGACTGCGGCGCGATCCGTGTGGGTGCGTACGTGCCCATACCTCCCGTATTCGGGCCTTGGTCCCCATCGAATATCCTTTTGTGATCCTGTGCGGGCGGAAGAGACTGGACTGCCGTGCCGTCACTGAAGCTTAGGATACTAAGCTCGTCACCTTGAAGGAATTCCTCAATAACAACCTCGTCCCCTGCGGCACCAAACTCTTTATCAAGCATAATCTCTTTCAGTGCGTTTTGCGCCTCCTGCTTCGTACTTGGAATAATGACTCCTTTGCCTGCAGCTAAGCCGCTTGCCTTGATGACTACGTCGTGATCTACCGAGTTAAGATAAGCCCGTGCCTCATCATAATTGCCAAAGTTGCGGTATGCAGCTGTTGGGATCTTATTTCTTTCCATGAAGTCTTTAGAAAATGTCTTCGAGCCCTCCATACGTGCAGCTGCTTGCGAAGGACCGAAGCATCGTATTCCGCTAATGTTCTGTTTGAAGTAATCGACGATACCTGCCACCAGAGGCGCTTCTGGGCCTGGAACAAGCAAATTGACGGCCTTCTCTCGGGCAAATTTCACAAGAGCTGGAAAATCCTCCGGCTTAATTGTCTCGATGTTGGTGACATTTGGAAGTCCAGCCGTCCCTCCGTTCCCTGGAACGACATAGATGTGCTCGACGCGGGGTGATTGATTCAATTTCCAGGCAATAGCATGCTCTCGGCCGCCATTGCCCACAAGGAGTATCCGCAGCTTTTCTGATAACATATTCGGCGTTTTATGGAAGCATCAAAGAGATACGAAGCGCCCCACGTCGAGGAAAAGTTTAGCGGGGTGTTTTCGTAAGGCTGAAATTTTCAAAACCACGTTCCGTGATCGGCGCAACATCATTTTACCAGAGAACTTACTGCACTAGTACCAAAGACATCTGAAAGCGCTCAAGCGTAAAATAAAAAAAAATCAATAGGGTATCTTTGTATATACGAATGGTTACAGAAGCTTCGAGTAATGCCTAAGTGTCTAACCGCCAGGAACTACACCTCCTTCACTGAGAAACATTGCAATCACCCTCGTCATCCGTTCTTCTCTTGCTCTCTTCTCCTTATCCTTTCCCTTCCCCAATTCAGGCGCCCTGATCATCACCCCCGAGAATATAGCCGCAAAATTCCTACTAATCAGCTGCATCCTGGCCACCTCTGGAATTTGGCTCAGGGTCTTCCTACGCACGGCAACCTTTGGCGACGCTGGAAGCTCAACACTCGACCGAGGGGTCTCGGATGGCTTGATAGAGTTGGCAATTTCAACGGCGATACGTGAGAGCATAGATGTGAGAAGAACAAAGGAGACGTTGTAACTGGGAGCCAAAGATAAAACCTCAAGAACCCAAGTACGTTCGTCCTCAAGCGATAACTGTTGCTTCGCCCTCTCTCGGGCAACCATACCGCTCTCCAACCTTTCCCATAGCCCCTCTGTTACAATTCCATCCTCCAAACTGCGGAGAAATATTATTAGCGTTTCAGCTAGTATTTCAAGCCTTTGTATTGGCACAATCTTGACGTCAAATGCTGACTCAAAAGGTTGATCACAATCGAGAGCCTCGTAAACCATCGGCCGCAGGGCATCTCTAGCGGCGCTGCTAGTCTTATACCAGCTTTCCTCTTCAAACGGCCAGCCAGCATTGTTCTGCCATGGAGGTTTGTCATTACCTAAGTTAGTCATATCCCATTCCGCAAGAGTCCTCTCGACTAGGTCTTCTACGGATTCCGTCAGCCGGAACAGTTCCCTCGGAGCCGACCACATTACCCCTTGGTCATCTCCAGTCGGTTTCTGACGCTGAAGCCTTCGAATTCCTCCTTCCGGAATTCTGATGAGTTTGTCGATAGAGCGGCCGAAGGAAGATTGCAGCCAACGACCACGTACTGGCAGGAAGTGATCTCGCCCGTTTTCGACCCGGAGTACAAGTATATCCTCGAGTTCCGTTACATCATTGTTAAGGCCACGAACAATGTCGATGGCGTCGACTAGGAGCTTTAGCTCAACGTTACATACTTCTCCAGGCTCAATTGTGTACTGTTTATGTCTATTTGAGACGCTAGGGCTTGTGTCCGGTTTTCTATCGAATATAACTGAAAGCCACGGCGGCGTCGGTCCCTCCGGCTGGCTTCTCGTAACTGGTCTATCGACGAAGGAAATTGTCGCTTGGACGCTCCCTGTATTTGCGATGGTAATGCTACGGCGCTTTGATGTTGAATACCTAACGTCCCCGAAATCAACCCCCTCCCAATTGGCAGCATCGTTGTTCACGGTGTCGTTGCCGCCACTGCCAGATGGTTTTTCTATGATTAATGTAATTGTTGGCCTGCCTTCGTTTTCCGCTCGATCAAGTTCCCGAGCCACCTCTTGGTGAACACGAGCTTTCAAGTCAGGAACTACGGCATCATACTTCAGAACAAAGACAGCGTCGAGAGGTTTGTGGTCTGAGGATATAACTCGTTGGTGCGCTGTATAATACTCAAGAAAAAGTTCGTCCTGAAATCCTTCTTTTGTGATCACAACTTCAGGTTCTGCGTCTACGTACTCATCGTACTCGTCCCCGTCCGTCTCAGGGTTGTAGTCAAATAGTACTTCTTCGTCCACATTAGCTTCCGTCATCCCTCGAGCTTTCATTTCTTCATCTTTCTTCTTTGCTTCCTCCTCTTCTTCAACCATTGCATCGTAGGCAAGCTTGTCCCTACGAGTTCTATACAGAATTCGATCGCACCAGCTTGGACATCTCTTCTTCTCACTAGAGTCGAAGGACCCTACACTGCCAACGTCATATTTATAGGTCGGCAAAAATTCCAGAGGTCCTTCTCTCCAGCCATCGTGGAACGCTTTCCTTGCCTTCTGCTGTTGATGGAGTTCATCATGAGCCAATAATGATGATAGCGTTGTATGCAGTGATGTAGGGTCCAAATGCGCCGGTGTAGGTAATGCATCTGTGGAGGCATCTTCGGTCGTTGTAGAATGTTGTGAATGGCAGTCGGAAAATTTGTCCGTGGTAGAAGAGGCCGAGGAACAACTTTGAGAGATCGAGGAATCTTGTAACTCCTCTGAGCTGCATTTCTCCGGACTCGATTCAGGTTTCTCGGCAGTCCCATATTCTCCTCGAGTGTGCAGTGTTAAAAGGTGTCGCACATCCTCTCCAGACATGCCCTCGAGCCTGTAATTGAGGTCGCCAAACCAAAATGCAAAATCTTCTTGGCCTAAAGGTTCCGCTGCTTGAGAGGACCCCATCGAATCAACAATAGGATCGAACTTGGTACGATTAGCAATCTGAGAGGCATCCCAATTTCTTCGATCCAAGGCGGCTTGGCCAGCCCCGGCGGCTAGATGAGAATTGATAAAAACAATTCGCGTTGTTTCTCCCAGAACTAAACGCGTAGTTACTGCTCCTTTGTTGCCCATGACCCCCATCACTCCAGTGCCTACGCTTGTAGTGCTGATAGACTTGACTTCGGAGACAATTTTTGGAGAGACATAGACAAGAAGAAGCAGCCCAATCAGCTGCTGCTCGGCTATCAGTTCATATCCTAGAGGTAGTGCCTCCTGAATAGCAGCTTTAAATCGGTTTGATGGCGATGGATCTGTATATGGTCGAAGAGCTTCTGCCGCCGAGTTAATATCCACAATCTCCTGCAATCCTAAAGCATAGATTCCAATCTCTTCTCCACCGGGCACTGAACCATGGTCGTTTTTTGGAATCGTGGATTCTTTCTTGGATTTTCTAGATTCCTGGTCTTCCACACTCTCCCGCTTGCCCAGGTCACTCTTCCCTATCCCACTAATAGACAACCCAGTCATAGCTTCTTCAACTCCTTTGCCGTCCACGAACCAGCCTCCAACATCCCTCTCTGTCCCCTTAAACGCAGCGACATTCCAGGTGCCAACTTTGATACGAATCTTTCGCGGCCTGGTATATTCAGATCTTCTCGCATAAACTGCTTGCGAGAGGGTTTGGTGGGTCGATATAGCAGAGCTGGAAACGTTAGGGAAAGCGCCGGGAATTTTCGAATCCAGCAAATCGACCGAGGATGTAGACCCATTACCGCTATTCGAGGAAGGCATGATGAGATTAAAATTACAGTCGAGGAGGTGCCGTCGGCACTAGGATGGCACCAAGCTATTCACAGGAAGTATAGACAGACATTATTGTGAATGATGAACTGATGGCAATCTTGAATGGGCAATGCAATGCCGGCTGGCTGGACTTTACTCCGCCGCTGATGACGATATATACAGCACGGACCATGCTGTCGAGATCTTCGGCGCTTCGTAGGGCTGAGCAGCCCACGTCAACGCCTGGGCATCAACAACAAAATCACGCCCTAAAATCCCGGCCGCAACCGCCATATACGACTATAATGGCTTCCCGGAAGGTCAAGGCACGAGCACACCAGACCCAGTCCCTACCTCAACCGTCAGACTACGAAACTGATGCGCCGAACCTTGATATTCCTCCTCCACCACCGCGATCGAATGCTGAGCTCAATCTTTCCGTTATCCAGCGTCACAACCCGTCAGTTACATCAGTTCTATCTATTGCACCGTATGCTGTGGTATACCTCTTCTCTCCCGTCACCCAAGCGTGGGAAAAATGCGGCATCGAAGGGACGCTCTTTGTTTGCCAGCTCACCCAGAGCAATATCGGCGCCGATCGATACGCTGTGATGATTCTCAATCGACGTGGACTGGACAACTTCACAACCGAGCTGTTAAGTGGAGATGATGTGGAGAACACCGAGGAATACGTAATTTTACAAATTGGAGCAGAGGATGGTACGCCACAGATCTATGGGTTATGGATTTTCTCGGAGCCGGCCCCATCCTCAACGGCTAACACCAGAACGATCAACGCGCAGATCATTCAGGACTGTGCAACACAAGCTGAAATGAGTAGGAAATTGCTGGAACAAGAGTTAAGAGAAAGCAATAATGGTGCAGAGCAGATTGTTGAAGATACCCAGACCGAAGAGGAGAGCGTGCCTATGGGTCGGCAGTTATCACTCCGAGAGTTGT
Organism: Glonium stellatum; assembly: GCA_001692915.1. NCBI lineage: Eukaryota > Fungi > Ascomycota > Dothideomycetes > Gloniales > Gloniaceae > Glonium > Glonium stellatum. Next base: position 12,060 of record KV750460.1, read on the forward strand.
TCGGCCAGCAGAGGGTGCAAGATGCTGGTTGGAGCGTACATAATCACCACAGTCCATCAGTAAAGCCAACGCAATTCGCAACAACGCTCGATACAGACTTCTTCAGAACTGCGAGTCGATTTACTCCTGGAAAGCATCCCCAAAAGCCACAATCTCAATCAATGAACACACAAAGCGGGGATGATTCGGACGTTATTGGGCAACTTTTCTGGAAGGCGAAACAAGGATACAGGGGTAGTAGATGAAGGAAGAAATTTTGGAGTGCTCTTTAATACGGACCAGTAAGACGTGCAAGTCGGACTGGCATTCGCACACCTATTTACCGTGTATTTGTAATGATCAAGATACCCAGGCGTTCTGGTTAGCACATAAGAATTTTTATGCCTCTAGGCTCTGCCTATTTATATTAGAAAAAATTATTTACAGTCACTTTCGCGGGCTTCCAAACGCAGCATCGGCATCCAGCAGCTTATAAGCCTCTGTCGAGGTCGCTCTTCACGATATCCTCAACGTATAGTTTAACTCTTGTGGCAACTGGAACGCTGTGCTCTAAACCAAAGTCAGCATCCTACCTACCAATGTAATCTTAAAGTTGAGGAAGATAAGCTTACTGATACAAAATCCATGCGGCCAGCCCTCTTCTTCATCAACTTCCATTATCGGCTTCCACTGCTCTGTTTTCTCAATATCACTCCCAGTTTTCTCATCATAGTCTCTTACGGACGCCCTCGTGCGGATCAAGTCATCCCGCGTCTCGTCTGCGACCCAATGGTCATTCTGACCAAAGAGAAAACGTAACTTTGGTCTTGGATGAGGGAACGGCGATTCATTCGCTGTGCCCCAAATTTCTGCATCCCACATATCGCTCCTAATCGTGGCCATTTCATCCCGGGCCATATGTCTAAAGGAAAGTTAAAAACAAAGTCACTCTGCAAAAGCGGGACAAAAACCATACAGCGCTTGTGCAATCCCCCATCGGCTTTTGATAAAGGCAGCAGTCGTCACGGCTGCATCGGTAGGAAACCCCATAAATACACGGAGCACAGCTTGCAATAGGCCACTTGGTACCCAAAACGTGAGAAACCGCGCGATGAAAGCAATGATTACGACAGAAGAGGAGAATCGGAGAAAGAACTAAGTATTATAGTTAATCGGATTGATCTGATGTCATAGTAGAGAGAATTCTTCGGAACAATTTCAGACAGCCATCCACCTGGGTGGCGGCCAGTGGTTTGAGCGCGCTGTCGTCTTATAAATCTCGATATAGATAGGACGTATGGCCATTTGGGAAAGTAGTTAGAATTCCCCAATAGCGCAATCATGGGTTCGTGCATTACTGATCGTCCGCAATGCTGCCTAAGACAATATTTCCCTATGGCTTTGATTCGCCGACGGAATACTACAATATAAAGAGATACAACCTACACTAAATTTTCTCCCACTTCTACTCTTTGCTATGTGGGTCACTGTAGGAAAAAGACAAATGCCACCTACAATCCCCATACGATCCATAACATCGGCGTTTTGATTATTCAAGAGTCTTTCCCGATGTCGACGAATGATCTCTAGCAAGACGTACGCTCCTACGGAGTGTCCTATAAGAATTATGCGTGAAGGCTTACCGCCAGTCACGGTCTCTGTCGCAATGAGCTTTTCCAATTCCCTCTCAGTGATGTCAATTTGCTTTTGTAACCCATGAGGCAGTCCGCACCCATCATGCGAACTCTCAACATCTAATTCAAACCCAGAAAGGCTTCGCCCAAAGACTTGATATTTGACATTGCGAAATGAATGGGACGATGATGCACACAAAAGAGCATATAGATGAGAGAGAAAGGTACGATAGTACTCTATAAGGCCCGGATTACCCGTAACAAAAAATACCACATAAGACGATTGACTTTGCGCTGGAGATGATGCATTTAAGGAGCGAAAATGGATTGTGGACGCGGGGCGGTATGGCATTATGTTTTGAAGCTGAAGGGAGACAGTTGCGGTTTCCTAATTTGCAGGTCCAGTGACTACAGTATTCATGTACCTTCTAGAAATTTCATTGGCCCAGAAGCGAGAACCAGGTCACAGTTCTTGTCCGTAGACCTACAAGGGGGTAGCACGAGCGGGACAGATGCCCTTCCCTGCAAGTATGTTTACAGAATAATGCTACCCTGCAACTTTGACAAAGAGTCGCTTACTTTAAAACAATATTTGCAGGGAGGGCGTCTGGCCCGTACGTGTTACCTCCCCTGTAGACCTTGGACGCTTCATGAACTTCTGACGAAACTCATCACCACAAAATCTCAGTTGTTATTATTCAATAAGCATGCTAAATAACAAAGTTGCCACAACTGCGAATGTTAACTTGGTGCTTGATGAACGAGGGACCATGGTAGCTCGTGAATAAGCAATATTCCTCCATGTGTATATGTAGTGCTATTACATAGCACGATATAAAATCAGCCAATGCTGAGCTATTAATCTTTATGCCGCGCGGCTTATCAGGTACATTTATTCAGCACAAGAGATGCGATATAGGTAGCTGGGATAGCGCTAAGCAAGGTCTGAAAGTCTGTAATTGTTGGCGGAGATTACAAACTAAAATGTGCTTGTGCTTATTTTAGGAGCTTCAGTGGTCCTCAACCAACAGTTGCACTTTGGCACACACGTCTGGATCGAAAGCCTGTTCAGAAATCATGTTCCACCACATCAGCTCATACTGGTTGTTATGTTTACATCCCAGCCAAGATCCAAACCGATCGTTTTCCCAGATAAGATCGCCATTAGCGATGCTCATATTTGCAGTTCCGAAACCGTTCGTGATGAATACAGGCGACCACGTGTTCGTGTCCCCATCCCGATCCATTGACAGTCCCACTGCTGCGCATGCTCCGTTGGAAAAAGCAATACTAGATGTCGAGATATCATAGTAAGCTCGGGCTGCGTCGCCCCGATTAGACACTAGAATTGGTATCGATATACCCACGTCTAAACAGTGAATGTTAATATTTTGAGCCCAAATATGACAAATCAGGGTTTTGGGACCAACTAACCTTGCCTAACACTCTGAATATAGAGTCTGTCGAATTCCTGACTTCCATATATCACATGTGAACGTAGATAGAAAGTACCAGCCTTACTATTTAACGGGCCACAGTCCGTCGGGGGGAATACTGGTTTCACACCTCCGCTCTGTATTGGTATACAGGAAGATATTGATAGTGCCTGGTTACACGTTTGCGTTATTGTTTCTACAGATGAAGATGTCGTCTCGGGACAACTTGTAATCGTACTGCTTTGGGTGCAGACTGTTGTTGTTGTAGAGTTAGTAACGTTAACGATTAAGGTTGTAGTGGACCGTAGAGCCAGGCTTGCAGGAGATGTCGTAGTTACATCCATGGTGGTTGTAGAAGTTGTTGTATCTACATCCACAGTGGTCGTAGAAGTTGTCGTAGTTACATCCACGGTGGTTGTAGAAGTTGTTGTATCTACATCTACGGTGGTTGTAGAGGATGTTGTAGCTACATCCACGGTGGTTGTAGAAGTTGTCGTAGCTACATCCACGGTGGTTGTAGAAGTTGTTGTAGTTACGTCTACGGTGGTTGTAGAAGTTGTCGTAGCTACATCTACAGTGGTAACAGTGGTTGAACTGCCGCTAACGATATCAGTAGTCGGATCGGCAGTTACAACGTCGGTAGTTGGATAACTGATAACAACAACACTGGCAGTTGGACTGGCTGAAGTAGTATTGACACATGGGTCACATGAGAGGCTGCAACAGCTAGAAGATGTAGTTGTTGGAGCAACTGTCGTCGTACTAGTACTAGTACTGGTACTGGTGCTGGTGCTGGTGCTGGTGCTGATGCTGGTGCTAATGCTGGTGCTAGTGCTGGTGCTAGTGCTGGTGGTGGTACTCGTGACGCAAATAGTTGTGATAGAAGAGGTTGTCGACGTGCTTGTAAGCGGGCTACAAGTCCTTGTCCCTGTAGAGGTAGTTGTAGAAATACAACAAACCGCAGAATCCGATGAGCAACACGCTCGTGGCTTTCCTTCGATATGCCCTGGGGCTCGTTTGTAAATGGCAGAATGACCAGCGGCGGGCACGGACTGAAAAGAAGCATTAACGTAAGACAGGATACTTTCAAACAGAATACAACGCGCGACACCCTGCTTTCCGATAGCTAGGTTGGTGTCCCAAACAGGAGAAATGGTCCTTACCAAAGCCGAAATTGCCATCAATCTGCCAATAATACCAACCAGGGTGAGCTTCTTTTCTCGAGCCATTCTGCCGAATCCTCAATAACAAACACTGCAGGTTTGCTGCTTGCACCTTAGCGTCCGGAAAAGTTGTCGAGAGGGGAGCGAGGCCGTTTCTTTATATAAAAGACTATCTAACACGAAGATAATGGAATCGACAGAGTGACTATTTCAGCGCGAAACGATTGCGACATTTAGACCTAATGATGAGGTCGGATTGATCATGGTCAATAGCATGAGAGGCTAGGAGTATTGTTGAGCTAAGATCGTGATATAAAGTTTTGAGCAAAGTCAGGTCTCGTATTTGCGCGGAAAAAGCCAAATGCAAAGAGAGTAATCGTGTGTATTATGAATACCAAACGACTGGTTATAATTGGACATATTACTAAGGCGTAAGAGACGCCGGGAGGAAATGTTCTCGCCGAGCCCGTTTGAGTATTGAGACCGATGTTCTTTTCTCAAATCCTGCTCTGTGAAGCTCGTAAAGTTCTGATAAGCGGTAAGCTAAGAACTGCCCTCGAAGGACTTATGGTTGACTGGATAGCAGCATCTGGATGGCCGTAATAATTTTGATGATAGACTCATTACTTAATTAAACATTTAAGCACGTGAATTAGGTGTATATTGGCCTAGCGTTCTATTAAGGACTCATCGGTTAAGGTCAACAATGGAACTTAATTGTACTAAAGGACTACTTGGCGGAATCGTTGCCCTGGTATTCTACAGATAGGATGCTAATCCCATGGCCGTCATCTGGCCACGAACGCTGCGCTCCACTGCAAGCCGGGTATCATTATGAGAGTAGCTCATTCAAATTGTAGAGTCAAAAAGCTATCTTACAAGAAATTAACTAGAGCCATCTAAATCGCTAGAATCCTCATGGGGGCATCTGTCATGTTTTGTAGTTCCTGTGCATCCCCTGAACGCCAGCATCTGATTCATTCCCAAACCTTAATCGAAACATGGATCGGACGGCAAATCAATCGGATTCCGAATCGTTGTCCATATGTCCATCACTTTTATTGGCTCGATCTGTGGTCTCCATCATCGACACATCACCTTCTCCGCTCGACACGGTAAGGCCCTCGGCGATTGTTGCATCACCGTCATCTTCATCTTCATCCTCGTCAATAACTCGGGCTGTTTTACGTGGCCTGGTGGTTTTGTTCCCCTGACTAGATGCATCGGTATTGTCCTTTGTGATATGTTTCGCGGTTCCATCAGGGGTGGATTCGGCATCACCTTCGCTATCGCTATCGACAATAAGCTCATCGGATTTAAATTTGCCGACATTCTTCGACTTTCTCTCCAGTTTTCTCTTCTTTTGTCGAGGGCGTTCATCTCCCGACGACCCTGGGGTCTCTGATGTTACAATGCTTCTCTGTCTTGACCTGCGGCCGCCACCATCGGTATCGCGACCTTCAGTATCAGAGTCTGTGGTCTCTCCTTTCTTCTTCCTCTTGCCACGACCTTTTGCCTTTGCACTTCTCTCCCCACGCCGTGTCTCATCCTGAGTAATGAATTCCTGACGTCTTCTTTCCTCTTCCGCTCGTTTCTCAATGTACTCTCTGTCCTTTTCTTCCAATTTTTGCCTTTCCTCCGCGATCTTTCTCTTCTGCTCAATGGCGGCTTCTTCTGCCCTGCGTCTCTCCTCTTCTCGCTTCTTCATTTCTGCTTCTCGCATGTCGCGTGCTTGTTGGAGCCTAGCTGCATTCTTTTCATCATATTCTCGTTGGTTTTGAATAGCGCGTTCAAGCTGGCGTCGCATGGTATTTCTACCCATGTTCGCGCGCTGTTCGATGTCGTTTTTGGGAAACGGAGGATTTGGCGACCGAGCAATAGCACTAAATGACTCTATGGCCTCGTCTAAACCAGCTGCTGCAGCTTCGACTTCAGCCAGTGTCCGTTGTGCTTCCGGCAATGTGTAGATCAGCTGTGCAATTTGGATTTGAACGAAAGCTACATTGAATTTGAAATGGATCTGTTCGGGGGCGACTTCAAGAGCCTGCATGAATAGGCGTTAGTAAGTTTTAAAAGTGATACCTCATAAAGTGGGGTGACGTACGCGCTGAGAGTATTCTAAGGATGTTTTCATTGCCTGGATACTCTTTTCTTGCTTTCCTCGTAGGAGCCAAACTCGACCGAGACATGCCAGAATTTGTGGGTCGCGAGCCCGGTCCTTCGCTAGTGCTGCTTCATACTACAGATTGTTAACTCCAAAATATTCGAAGCTTTGAGGCGTGTACTAACATTCTCAATAGCACGAGAATACTGCTTGATTTCGCAGTAGACATGCCCAAGGTTGATAAAGACACTAGCGTCCTTCATCGTTTCGCGAACTTTGGTAAATATTTGGACAGCAGTTGCAAAATCCTTCTTATCTTCCACAAGGGCGATTGCAATACCTTGAGCCGCATAGGCATTTCGCGGATCTAACTGAAGCGCTTTGTCAAAGAATTCAACAGCTTTCTCATACATCTTTCGGCGTTTGTCCTTATCTTGCTCCGTATCTCTTCGCATCTCGCGAGCAATTGCGAGCCAGATGTTGCCCATGCCAGTCAGTGAATAACGATCGTGCTTATCGTAATGTTGTAGAGTGTGTTTGTAATGCCTCTGTTCCTGATCTTCTGCAATGTTCGCAGTCCGCTTCTTAGCTTTGCTAAGGTACCATCCATAAAGCGACCGAACTTCAAGGTTACTGGGCTCAGCCTGGTAAAGTTTTTGCACAGCCTTGGGGCCTTCTTCCGTTGGACTTTGGCGTAGTGCAATATATGCTAATCGGGTGATTGCATCGGTGTAATCACTGTGACGATCTAGGAGACCTTCGTAGACTCGTTTTGCTTCATCAAGCATTCCTTCTGCCTCATACGTACGAGCTAAGTTGTAGCTAATCGTTGTGACAAGGGCATCAGTATCGATCGACTGGTCTTTTTCACCTACTTTAACACAGGCGTTAAGCGCTGTCTGAAACAGCTCGCGGGCCTGGCCATACTTCTCGGACTGATACTGAAAACAGCCCATGTTATTCAGAAGCTGCGGTGGGAGAAATTCGCGCAAAGCCGCTCTCAAAGCCGTCTCACCCTCTAAATCTTGGGGATGATCGTCTTCGGGAATCTCGTCCAGTTCCATCTGCTCTACCTGCTCCAGGCATTTCAAGCTTTTATCTGGATGATCAGTCTCATAGAGTCGGGCAAGATTGAGCAAGACTGATGGGTCGGGCGTGACTTTTTTGTTCGAGTCTTGCCATGTTATGCGCACAGACTCCAAAAGAGTGATAGCTTTCTTCAACTCATTCGATTTATCTTCCTTGGACTTTGCGGTTTGTGCGGTAAAAACGTCCTCCGCGTATAGTGTTCCAAGCAATGTCTGCGCCTCAACGCTCTTTGTTTGTTGGCTAAGTTTTTCCAGACGGAACTTGGCACCGTCGAAGTCTTGCATCAGCACCTTGATTTGTGCAGCCCCGAATTTGGCCGGAATATAACCCCGGTCGTCACCTCCTCGAGCTTGGTCGGCTTTCAAGTAGTAGTCGTTCGCCTTAGAAAGTTCGTCGTTGTAATGTTCCTTCCGCGCCAGTAAATACCAACCGTCGCTTGCAATGGCATTGACGTCGGTAAGCTCGATGGCTCTGCGAGCAAGAGATTCCACTCGATCCATCCCTTTCCGCATTAGATAATAACCACCAAAGGTGGCACATGTGAGAGGAAGCCTGTCGTCTAATTTAAAAGCTGGGACCGTGTATTGGGTCATTGCTTTCTTGTAAACGTCGGCAAACTCTGGATCGGATGTAGAATATTGAGAGCTTAAGTGCAGGTTATACAGCCCTAGCAATATGAGCGCGATCTTTGATTTAGGGTTCTATGGGTTGTGTTAGCTGAAACTCGAGCTAAAGTGTAGTTTAACGCTATACCAGTTCTAAGGCCCGTTGCCATGCAATTTGAGCATCATCCTTGTGTCCAAGCTGCCAAAAGCAGCAACCAATACCAATGCGAGGATCCGGATCAATAATATCTGGAGCACGCTCAAGTATGATTTGGTATGTTTTCAAAGCGTCTGCAAACTTTCCCATCGAGTAGTGTACCCTTGCTTTCCCCATTAGAGCCATTATGTTCTTCCCGTTAGATGCTCGAAGTGCGTCTTCAAAGCATTTGGATGCTTGTTTTAAGGTGTCCATCCGTTCGGAGCTGGCCTGAGACCCCGAACTCAGTTTCGACGGCGGCTGCAGCGAAGCGCGTAACAAATAGAGCACACCACGAGCTAGAAAAAGCGGAGGATACGAAGGACTTATTCTTGAAGCATCATTCAATACGCTTGTTGCAGATTGGATATAGAAATCTTTTGTCCTTGCTTCTGAGGGTAGTTGCCCATCTAATCAAGATTAACGCTTCGTTCCACAACTTCCCGAGAGCACCAGGGAGTTTCCGAATACATACCTGGCTTAACCCGAGGTGCTTCACGGCATTTCAGAAGGTATAGCCAACATAGCCCATTCAATATGCCAAGCCTGTCGTCGGCTCTTCCTCTAGCTAGAGCACTCAACGCCTTGGTTAAGACCTCAATGGCCACATCGGGTTTCCGTTGTTTTGCATAGCCAAGTGCTACAACCATCCACATGCTCTTCGCTGCATCCTCGTTCTCCAATAGTGTACAGAGCTCGGTTGGATCATCCTGAATATCGTCGTCTAATGAAATTTCGACATCTATTGGCCCGTCGACCTCTGCTACGGCGACGGAGATGGCTTTCGGCACATCAGAGAACCGAGAAGGATGGGTGGAGATGCTCGAGTTGCTATGGCCATTGACACCGTTCGGCGCACTATCGCGCATTGCGGCCATGTCGAAGTGGTACTCTCACTGTTAGACCGATAATTAACGCGCTTCACCGTGACAGACACTATAACGAAAAATGTAAATGATCCATCTCTGGACCCAATAAGTTCGATGCGAAGCGCGAATAAGAACAAAGAAATGAAGGAATAGAAGTTTCCCAGGTCGGCATTGCAGTCGCGCCTCGAACTCAAAGGGCCAAGGCTGATGGATAAACTTTAAAGCGACGAGCCGCATGCGGCATTTCTAGCCGACCACATTACTTTACTTCAATTAACTAGATTCCCTTGACAAACACTATTAGGTATCTAGTACCGTATTTATAGTACACTAAGCTTTAGCTCTGCCACAAGTGCTCGCTCAGCTGCAACAGATGATCGTCCATACTGCGCTTCGCCTGCATCACGACCTCCCTCCTTGGTGAACTCATGGCATCCGAGTAACAGAGTTCAACAAGGACCTTCAGCTCGTCATATGAAAATTCCATACCCTTGCCCCCTGTCTCCTTTGCTCGAGCTATGATAGCGTCTGGCCCAGCGGAGAAAAAATCAAAAAATGCAGCACTGCGCGCTAAAAGTGCCTTTGGCTCAATATTCCTTAAATTCTGTTGTAGAACGAGAATGTTGAGCTGCATCCGTCCACATCCATTCTCATTCATCACTTGAATACGAGAAGAATTCGTTAGAATAGCCTGATCTATGAGCCGACCAAGTCCATTGGCAATAAATCTACGAATGGATTAAAGCCTACTTCAGCAAAGGGAGGGTCATGGTACTTACAAGTGCTGCTGGGAAGGGAGGTGATTTGACACTTCTTCGTCAAATGCTACCAGGTCTGCATTTAGAGAGATAATATCCGGGTCAGGATCATTCAAGAGCTGCTCTAGCTGATATGCAGTTTTGATAGATATTTGAAGTTGATATAAGATACGGCAGCGAACCTCTAAATGAAGACATCGCAAGGCCGTTACAGCCAGTTGCTGATATGACCTGACCACTCCGTCAAATGCACTGCTAAAGGTTAGAGGGAGCTTATCTAAGGCAACGGGGCTGGTCCACTAACACTGCAGTCTCCTGGTTCAAGGGTAGATAGACAGGGACTCCATCCGAGCGAGGCTCACTAGATACAACCATAGTCCAGCGGCGATTATGCTTTAACTTCCCGGATTCTTGCCGAGAAGAGTCTGTAGCTCGGTCACTGATGTGCCGAAGATGGCCAACTTTGCTTGTGAGCCATTGCTGCAAAGGGTAAGTTTCTATAGGGATCAGGAATGGTGACAAGACTTTACCATGCTGTTATGCAATAGACAGAGACTAGCAATGGTTTTGCGATCCAGTATCAAGTCGGATTCTTCTAATTGGCTATCGTTGGCATCGTCATTGGTGCTAGAAGTTTTGGATATCAGCTGAGATATTTCCTGAACACTTAATTAGACTACTAATATAAATTTCTAAGAACCAAATATGTATGCTTGCCTGCTCCACAAGCTGTTGGGACATCTGATCATCAGCCTGCAATAGTGAAGTGACGACATCATGTAGATCACCACCCTCCGCAAACGCCGCAGAGGCCTTCAGTCGTCTTCCCGTTTGGCGCGTGGGCTGCCCTCGGGTAACTAGAGCTGGAAGAATATCAGTAATGCAGCAAGATATAACCACAGTCCTCGTACCTTTGTACCAGCCACAACATTTGTCGTAATACGTCACCATCTGAGTAATGATAAGCTGGCTGAATGCTTGATCATGGGGCAGATTATCAAGCATTTTGCAGAATGCCGTTATGAGATCGAAGAATTTTATTGTGCCCTAGGTAATTAGCAATTTGTCCGAGTATCTTCGTGAGCCAGTAGCCTTCTAGTTACCTTAAAGATTGGCTTTTTGGAATACAGTGCCCACTGAGGATCTTGCTGGAAAGCATCGAGTTCGATGAACGTCTGAGCACATAAATCGACCAGCGTTTCATCAAGTTGTGGATGGAAGACATTGACAAGGAAGTCGTCTAGAAAAGAAGTTAAAGTGCTCATGACAATATCTGACCCAGATGGGACCACCTCTTTAAGCCGGTTGAGGAAATCCAGAGAAGGGGGAAGAAGAATGCCCATGTTAAAGACGCTAGGTTCTACTAGCAATTTATGCCCAGTCGCACTCCCGTCATGCATAGCACTATTGGTATTTGCTGAAATGCCGCTGGCTCGTTTGGAGTCTGATACCAGCCCCGGTACTGATGACTTCAAGATAAACTCCAGATCGTCCCGTTCAGCAGCCAATTCCGTAGATTTCAAATCCATATCAGACAGCTTAAACATCTTCTGAACAATATTAGCTACTAAGAACTAAAAAGGTGAAAAATAGCTTTGTACCTTCTTCCGGTCACGCTGGTTCTTTTGGAAGACACTTCCGCTAGAAGGCTTGCCTTGGCTCATTCGGTACGTAAGATCACCGTCGGTTGCAAGGTAGTCATGGAGAAGAGAACGTATCTAGAGCCTTAGTTAAACAGAAAATGCGGAACCCATATTTGAAAGACATACTTCACTTTGGTAAAGCTTCCACAATTCTTTGAAGCCTCTTATTAATACAGGCGCATCGGGCAGGTCTTCACGGCGTGCTACGCCTGCTACAACATCGTAGACAACCCGATGGCTTTCGGCAATGGCTTCGAATCGGGCATAAAGAGTCCAAAGCAGATCATTGAGCAATGACATCCGCGCGTCGTCGGCATCAATAGCCATAGCAGTTTTACCACGGGTTTTGCTAGCGTATGCACGTAAAGTACCTGGATGGCGCTGCGCCACTTCATTATTTGACTTCTCCACAACTTTGAACAATTCGACTGGTAAGCGTTGTTCAATGGTGTCTATAGCAATATATAGACGGTTCATTCTATTGAGCGCTTCCACTATGAGTTGAATGTAGTGAAAAGTATCGGCCTCTGGGTTACGGGATGAATCATCTGTCATCTAGAAATCATGAGCGGAGAGAATTTATAACAATGTCCTAAGTATGACTCACTACCACGGACGTGTCAAGCTTGTCAAGAAATTGGTAGAGAGTTCTTCCTCGGGATTCTGCGAGTGTAAGCACCACATGCCCTGTGAGGGAGACAATTACCGACCAACTAAAGTATTAGACCCCTCAGATAAATCACCCTTAGGTTGATTGTGAGCATACAGCTTCCAGCGGTCCTCGCAGTATGGCGATTTAAGATAAAGATGACTGTGAAGCTCTTCAATCAAAATATCCGTCAAAGACTGCAAAATTTCTATTAGCATTGGTAGTGCCTCCGTCTGGGCACACACATACATGTTCTTGGTTGCTGAGGTACACACGCAAGTCACTTAACGCGCCGATACTCTCCATCTCAGACCGTCGAATCATCCTCAACGCGCCTTGCAATATATCGACGGCTGTCAAAAAGCGTTTCTCGGATATGCGCGCCTCCAGCTTTTCCGGAACCAGCTGTAATTGCTCTCTAAGCTATGTAAGCAACTGTCATATACCCGCTTAAATTTTAATTTTTTTTTTTTAAAAAAAAAAAAAAGCCTCTTACATCGTGGCGAGCACTTGAATCATATCGTCGTAATTCTGTGACGAAGTTGCAAAATCTTTCAATTCCGGCTTAGATGTCGATAGGCATGTTTTCGCTTGGACAAGAGACTCCTTGAGGGTCCTAACACGGTGCTGTGACGACTGTAAACTTGTTTGTATCTTATGAAACGTGCCGATGGAACTGTTAAACCCTTGGTGATGCTCTATACCTTCATGTTAGCCCTTCCGGCCCCGCAGCTGAATTTCCGAGCTTTGCCTACCGTTAACAATTGCTTTCAACGCATTTTGCAACTGTTGATGCGTGTCTCGAAATTGATTATATCGATTGGCAAGACCAAGAGAGCTCGAGTCGAGCAACTTCAACGAAACTTGCACAGGAATACATTTGTCATCCGTCATAAAATCCCAATCACGTTGAATGTATTGCAGCACTTCTAATCACAAATTAGTATAGTAGAAGCATGGTTTTCGCTACCCATTAAAGATGTCCACAACCTGATACCCTCCCGTTACGGCCCGCGGTTACCAAAATGGCCACCACTCACCTTCAATCTGCTGGCTCCCATCAGCGTAGCGGCCAGCACCTGGGCGACTTCTGCTCCGACTCTGATCTCCGCCCCAGCTTCTATCTCCGCTCCGTCGGTGGGCTTGTGTTCGTTCAAGGCTAGTAGGCCTTGTTACATGTGGGCCCTGTGCTGGCTGGTCTTCGCGCTCTGAGGATGTGAATGCACCATACCCACCGGGTCGGCGCTCTCGGTTCTGACGGTCTCCCTCACCTCTACTCCGAGGGCCACCATCACTATCTGTCTGGTCAAATTGTCTAGCAGGTCCATCATTGTAATAACCGTTTGAAAAGCCACCCGAGCCATTGGCTCTGGGTCGCATTGTAGGCGGCGCTCGAGACATTACAGCGTCAACTGTGATTAGAACGCGAATATTTACGGATGACGTGATGGTTCATATTGCAAAATCAAGGAGAGCTAAGAGAGCTAAGAGAGCTAAGAGAGCTAACATAAGTGCGTGGGCTTTCTGGACGGTCAAGGAATGGAGCTATCCCTTTCACATACAGAGCGTCGTTATCGATAATGGATCGGATTATGTTTTTTCCCGCCCGGGCAGGCACGGCAGGCACGCACCGCACGGCAGGATTTCTGGCCACCCACTCCCCATCCGGGAATTTGTGGCAGCTTGGAGCAACAGCACCCGCGAGATCTAGGCCAGGGAGTTGTTAGCCGTTTCTAGTAAAGTTTTCCTCCCTCTCTATACGTACCATTATTAAAGGCCATAGAGCAGCGTAGTAACCCTTAGGGGCTCCCTAGACTATAATCGAGCCTTGGGAAGTAAAGACTTCATTAGAAAGCTAGGTGGTAATAGCCACGGTTCATATTTATTTACGAAGTATCCCAATGGCTTCCCCTGAGCCTGTAACGGCGACAGTTTGATGAATTGCAGCTCGCAGCACTTGGAACTTTCCCGCGTTAAATAAACCAGCTGCCTCCTTTGGCTGCATTACTTCTTTAAGTTCCATACAACTACACCGCAACTGGGTATATCAAAGTTTAAGAAACCCTCGCGTTGTTAGGCTAAGCGTGGGTCATATCGAACAAAGCAAGAAAGTGGATTTATCTAATTAGCCTTAACACAATCAAATTATTCATACGGACTACTAATTGCAATGGTGGGAGACGCCTTATTTATCCTACTGTCGTTTTTCTAGTCAGGTGTGGCGCAAGCAACATGGTCAAACGAAGGCGGAATAGCGCTCATGCAATTTTTTCAAAGTAAATCACCAGCCTAGACCATCGTTTAACCTTCACACAAGCACAACAATCTTCCAGCCATATTGGGCAGCACGTCCCTTCCAAGTGAGTGGGAAATAAAAAATGGCTACAATGCCCACCTCAAGATATATACATCAAAGGCTCAATACAGGTTAAAGCAAAACAATACCACGTGAAAATACAACCAAAAGCCGTCTAATATATACTAGACTATATGTACTTCAAGCGCTTTGCAACGACAAGACAGACAACTACAAAACCGGCAATTACACCTAATATACCAAAGAACCAACCTAATCCGTCACTCGTGCGGCCAGGCACCGGAACATTCATCCCAAAAAGACCACAGATCAAGTTCAGTGGGACCAATATTGTCGCAATAAGTGTAACCTTCCCCAAAGTCACGTTGGCTGAGTTGCCTTGGATGAGGTTATCAACGCTGATCTGCGCAAGGTAATTGCTGTGAGATCTAGACAGCATCTTCTGAAAGTGTCCCAAGTTAGACATCATTGTAACAACGTGATCTTGTATGTCAGATAAGTAAAGGCCAACGTCTCCACGTGGGGCGACGTTGTAATTCTCGTTGCAGCGTTTCGCAAACCCTTTGATAACATCGGCCTTTCCACCTAGTAAACGGAGAAGCGACATGACCTTCTTCCGACAGTCTCCTATGGCACGAAGAATAACGCGAGAGTCTTCGACTCGTGCTATGAAGACTTGGTCTTCAATAGCGTCAGTCTCATGCTCAACTTCTCGAATTACTGGAGCAAAAGTATCAACGATATCGTCGCTACACAATTTATCAGTATTAATGAATTGAGAGAGTATACCCAGAAAGACCTTACATTAGGGCGTAACAGATCCAGTCAGAGCTAAGGGAAACATAATCTCGTAGTCTCCCTATTCTCTTCCGAACATTCGCCGCGTGTGGACTTTCGCAAAAGGTGAAAGTCAACAACCCTTCTTTGAACACAACCGCATACACATTTACTGGCTCGAGAAAGTTCTCACTCGTCTTTTCCATTTGATAAAAAGATCGAAAGCAGACGAAATAGTAGTAATGGAACAATTCCACCTTTTCGCGAGTTTCTTGAGTAGTGATGTCTTCACGAGTAAGCGGGTGCACACCGAATGCTTTACAAATAGCGAAAACTTCTTCCTCGGTTGGGTTCACCATGTCTAGCCACCAGACACCGCCTTCCGGAGAGAGCTCAAAGAGATCGCGAAACCTTTCACCGGGCATCAACAGGCCGCCCAGTTCAGCAGCATGGATTGTGTCATCCAATTCCGATGAAAAGAATGTCCATCTATTGAGAGGCACCTCGTTTACACTAAGGCGTTGTTGGGCATTCAATGAACAAGCAAGAATATCGGCATCAGCGAATTTCTCATCAAGCGCGCTATCCGATGCGTTTTCGTTAGGAGTGGGTGCTTCAGTTACTATTTTTGGGACAGTAGGTGTCCCGGACTTCGGGCGGAGGTCGTTGAAAATCCGTGGGTTTGAAATTTGGGAGCCAACGCTCGCCTTGTGTCGTAAGGCACGGACGATTGGTGTTTTCTCGTGGATCTCCGCAACAAATTCTTCTAACTCTTCAAAGTCGATCTTGGTGGTTTTGCCTGTGTCATCCGTTACAGGGAAGCAAACGTCCTCCTCGGCAGAGCTATGACGAGACGCAATATCGGTTTGCAAATCAGCAGGCCTTTCGTCACTGATAGTAGGACGTCTTATGTGGGTGCCTCCTGACACGGTTCGATGCAGAGTCAGATCCAAATCAGAAGGTGCCCGACTATTAACAGTGCCAGCCCGATCACGGCGGCGACGATCAGCAAATGCATCTACCGAGTTGGGCGGAGACACGGAGCGAGACGAAGTAGACGATGCCCTTGATCTTGATAGTTTTTCTACTTGTTGATCACGAGGCCTGCGAAATGTATTTCTTCGGCCTCCTATTGGGCTAGCTACTGAGCCACGCCTCCCGTAAACGTTTTCTCCTAGGAAAGAGCCATGATTGCTTCTATCATCATCCACAATGGCATTTTCGAAATCCCTCGTTGCCGTTCCATGTCGTTCAAGGGCTTCGTTAACTTGCAGCAAATCTGGTCTCTCCATAGGTTGAAGACTAGCAATTGTACCTCTCCTGGTCCCAGAGTTGGACTGCATGGCACCGTTTGCTTCCACTCTGGGCAACGATACCGGCTGGTGACGATGATCATCTAGGTCAGACACAGGAGTGCTGAATCTCGTTTGAGACCTCTCGGACTTTGGAGTATCAGACATCGCGATTCAAATTTACTAAAATTTAACAAGGATATCCTTCCACGAGCTGTGCAGATACTTGGATTTTATCTCTAGCAGTTTGAAGTCGAGTCCGGAACTCAGAATCCGTACAATTGGCGAGCCGCTTGTGAGCGCTCACCGCGCGAGGGGGATCAATTTGAACGAAGGGCTTCGCGTAGGGTGTGCCCTACACTCAGCCGTAGATGGGGTCTGAGGTTGCTCTCCTGTCCTACGCCAGCGTGACGTATTGTACTAGGTAGTTGTGGAATCAATTCTCCGGAAAGAGTATGTGTTTTCGATATTGATGACCAGTTATGGAGGCTTCTTGTAGTCGCCTCCGTAGACCCAGGCTTTTGGGCCGAGAAGGGGACGGATGAAGGAGAACTTGTGGATGTTAATGCCCGCCAACTTGATGGTGTTCTTCTGTTGGAACGCCAAAGCGTCGAGAGTCCTGGGAAATATGCCGACACCGACCACGGAGACGGGTCTCTTGGAAAGATCAGTTGCAAGAAAATAAGCCTTTTGACGTTTCGGCACCGTCGCTCGACGTACGGTCGGGCCGGAGACTTTGGCAAAAGGAATGAGTGCTGCGGACCTCAGGTACTTGTCTGTTGCAGCGAAGGGATTATTAGGTGAAGGTTCGTCTGCAAGGAAAAACAATGGTCCAAATGGACTATCGTGGT
The DNA here is from genome assembly GCA_001692915.1 of Glonium stellatum. Taxonomy (NCBI): domain Eukaryota; kingdom Fungi; phylum Ascomycota; class Dothideomycetes; order Gloniales; family Gloniaceae; genus Glonium; species Glonium stellatum. The sequence goes on from KV750460.1 coordinate 29,422, forward strand.
TGTAAAAGCGGAGAAGGGGATGTGAAGGAGAAAAGTGGAAGAAAAGGTTTCTTGAGGTTAAGCACCAAAGGGATCTAGCCACAAGCACTCGGGCGCCGGCGAAGAGAGGCGCACTGACTCAGCTGAAAGGTCTGTTTCAAAGGGTTTCTTGTCTAGTGACAAAAGAAAATGTGAGCGATTAATCGAGAATTTCCTAATCGCAGTACAATGCTCCAGGATGGCCAGCCAATTATATTGAAAACCTTGGTCAGAACCTTGGATATCTCGCGACTTGCCGACTTTTGCCCAAGGCGCGGGCGCGTATGTCATAGGAGGCGGCTCCCAACCCCTGGTCTCTCTAGCAGACAGATCGCCTCCGCCTCCACCAAAGCAGACAGCGGCAGGTGGCATCACGGCCTATCAACGTACGACAGCGTCATGGCCGACCAACTCCTTGAGAAAGTGCGCGATGCCTTCGAAGGGCAGATTGTGAGTACGAAAGATCTTTGGAGCCTTCAACAATCTTGCTCATCTTTCCCAGGACTTTGAAGGCCAACGTCTAGCGGAACTCCTTACCACCGTGTTGCTTGGAGCTGCTGGAGTAAGCCTCTTCTATACCATATTTTTACCTAAGTTACTTACACTAGCAGATAATTGCCTTCATCGTCGGCTTCTTTACGCAGGATATCTACAAGACTCTCTGGATAGGCTTGGGGGGTACCGCACTTGCGTTTGTCGCGGTTGTTCCTCCGTGGCCTTTTTACAACAAGAACTCTGTGACGTGGTTGCCTCCCCACAACGCTATTTCGGGCCTGGATATTGAAGTGGACGGCAGGAAGGTCAATTGACAGGAGATATGCAACATTTTGGTTTGGGGGGCTGCGAATGTATCCTGGCGTTTAAGATGGGCTTTTCTGTGTTTACACAACGGCGTTATGGTTCAAATTGAGCTTTCAAGGCCGCATAACTCATGAAGTTCAACTGCTCTGCTATTATCCTGCGGCGCGCCAATTACAAGGTCATATATTGCCACATGACTCCAGCCTCCAAAGCAAACCCATAGAGCCTTAAAGGGACCATTGCTAATCGTGATGAATTCCAATGTTTGTCCCCAAACGCACCTTGATCTAATGCCCAAATGAGAGCTTCAGCTATAGCAGCACTCTCGGTACTCTCGTCCGTGTGTCTGGTCATTCCACCATAATACCACACTGCCATGACTGAAAACCGAGCCACATGACAGAATGACTACCGCCCGTACTTTTGGAACTCCCAGTCTCGGTTATCAAGGGGGCACACTTGTCGAGTCTTAAGCCAGCGGGATATACAATGGAAGTGAAACGCGTGCTAGAAGCAAGACTTAGCACACAAAGAAGGATATGGAGAACTAAAGCGTACATTGCATATGCCCCAAGCAACCGTGCATTCCTCACTTGTGGCAGATGCTTGGTTCGCTTGACATTCGATACCTGTTCCGAACTTAGCAGCTCATCGTGGTGTGAATAGCAGCCGTATCTTACAAAGGTCCATGATGTGATTTCTGCAGATTGCACAGTTGTCAACTACAATATCCCAAGCCCACAAAGCCACAGCATTCCACTACATTTCGTTAACAATCCAGCCCAATATAACGAGAAATCTCGTGGATATTTTCATCAAACTCTGTTACCTTCTTCACCTCAAATCTCTTCTTGCCGTCGGTGGCACTGTCCCCGCTAGGCCCCGCCTTTGACGTCTTAGCTTTGCTGGGCGTTGGCGCTGGAATATCGGTCATATCAACATCAGCCATAGTGGAGTACAGGTAATTTGAGTTCGGTGACAAGTATGTCAGGCAGGCAGTAGCCACGGAAGTTACGACCAGCCGAGTCGGATTTCAAGCAACAACTTAGAAAGGGAAAGCGTAAATGAGGGGCGTAAGAAAATGTAGAGAATAGCGCCGATTAATTTCACTTAGGGTTTTTATGGATGAGAGTGGAGACAAAGTTACTCCTACTTTTGGGCGTGAAAGTGCTGCAAGAATGCGGCCGCCTAGTCCGTGAAGGCGGAGAGGATACCTGCCTGGGAAGAACCTTAAGTTAGCCAAGGATCACGGGAACGCCATCGCAGTACATGGTAAATCCCAATCGTACCTAACTTAGATACTATTAAACTCTATATGTTACTTCTCCTCAACAAGTAGCAATTTGCGTTGGCATTCCACCGTCTATATCTACCGCGTTGCGACAGCTAGGCCTTGTCGAAAGTCAAAGCGGTTAGTCTGAACTCGGCCAGTCGTTCATCGCCACCCTGTTCAGCTCCCAAGTCATCACCAACTCAGACTCCTTCCTCTCTCCGACTGCTTTGTTCCTTCTACCATCTCCCTATCCTTCTTTTCGTCTCTTTCTCTCCCTTTCCCTGTCCTACAGCCCTTTAAACTCTTCGGCTCTCAAGCTCTTAGTCCGTTAAGCGCGGAGATGCACTCTCCGAACTCTTCCTTTTCATCTATCTCATCTACATCTCCACATTCCAATCACTCAGGCCGAATAAGGTCAAAATCGCAAATTACTATTACCGTTGCGCCGACCACTCGTACCAAAATCTACCCTCACCTTGCTGGATAGTCCGAAACGCGCCAGAATTACTTTCCAAGCCAAGCTCCATTCCTTCTACCGCCTCATTCATATCCTTGCCCACTTGAATAATGTCGAGCCCCACTCATACTCCTCCACCGAAGGCCTCACGAGCCAAACACCAATACTCAAAGAGTGCTACTCCAGCCCCCGCAGCTAGCGGCGGGAAGGCTGTTCAGCGTCGTCAACGCAACAACCGGAACAACCATGACAACAACCACACCATTCCGTACCAAGTTCGGCAAATCGAAGCGGCATCGAATGAGATACCATTTTGCGGCTCTGGGCAGATAAATTCTGCCCAGAATATCCCTTTAAATGCCCGTACTCGAGAAGACGGCGTGATCTCGGACAGCCCAAAGACCGGGAGACAGCGTCACAATCAGTCGCAGGATTCCCCATATAAGACAGCAACTTTTACCACTTTATCCGGCTCTCCATCCAATGAACACTCTCAAATTGTGCAGTCACCAGTGGCGCAAAACTCTACGCCGATGAAATCTCAAGCAGCCTACGCCGGGCCAACTTTCCACGCATCACCAGCGCCGTCAGCATTGCCCATGCCAAAGTTCTTCTCAAAATCCGTTCCTGGGACCACGTATCAATCAAGTCTGCAGTCTCGCTTGGATAGCGAATCAGACAATACTTCATCGCCACCGTCTCCGCCACCAGTGAGCAATGCTGAAGCGTCGGGGCACGAAGAATCTCCTCTTGACATATTTTTCAAGGCTGATAGAGAAGAAAAAGCTAAGCGAAGTAGTGGTCTCTTCACTTCCAATTCAAATGAAAAGCTTGATCATAGCGTGTCCAATATTGAAACTTGCTCAGGGAGTGGACATGCACATCATTCGCGCCACAACTCCCATGGATCTAGCAAAGGACTATTCATGATGGAATTAGATGGCAATGGTGTTGGCGCGCGTGCTTCTACAACCGCTTCACCAATGACGAATCGTTCAGTTACAGCTCCTTCCAAAATTCCTCAGGCTGGCAGTGCAGTAAGGCATGAAATGGATGCTCGAGCATTGAAGGATCTTCTATTTTCACTCACTCAGTCAGGATCTCAGTTGTCAACCCCTCGCCCTCGTCCCGATAGAGTCCCTTCCGAGCCAGCCTCGAGGCTGCATTCGCCTTCTCCGTTTTATCAACCCAAATCTACCATGCGCAGTACGTCAGGGCCTACTACCCCGGTTCCTCAAAACAACGCTGTGCCCAATCCTTCGCTTTATTATGGAAATCGAAATCTCTCCCCACTCTTTCAAGCAGCCAAGTCAGATTCAGTCAAGCGAACTTCTAATCTTCGCAAGGAAGTTAATCCAGTTTCCCCAACAACCAAACAATCGGAATTTTCAGTCGTAAAGCCACAGGCATCATCAATCGGTTCAGATAAAGGTGTATCCAGCCATCTTAACCCATCTGCTATATCTCGCAACTATCTGGAAACCATCATGAGACCGGCTAGCCTACCTCCTGGCGTGTCTTCAGCCGAACACTCCAGAAAACCACTCGGACCTCGTACAGGAATCAGACACGACCAAATGCCCAGCAGCCTCTCATTTCATCATTCCTCTCGAAATGAATTACCTACTACTCATGTTGACGGCAAAACCCCTCACGTTTACAATGTAACATCTTCTTCGTCTAGAAACTTGACTTATGCTTCTACGAACTCGACTGAAATAGAGTCTATGGAAAACAATCTACGGCGCTTACTCAATCTTAATACGCTGGGTGGAAATATCACCGGCGTTCGATAACTTTGATCTCATTCATAATTCTTGCATTACTTTTTTCTTCCGATGTCAGCCTCACATTATTATTTTGGCTTGACGGATCTTGACTACCAACCACTTTTTTGCTTGGTGTTGGCGGGGCTGGGCTGAGGATGGGTGTCTTATCAGGTGTAGAGTGATTGTCTCAGGCGTTTAGTGGCCATGTCTCACGGATAATGGAAGGGTTGGATACCCATCAGCATATTCGAGAGATATCCATCTATGCTTTTCTTTCAATATCAGGGTTACATTAAGGAAGTTATCTCAAGGCGCATGCCTAAGCTAGTGACCTTCACTATTTTTCATTTATGTTTTGAAGGTAGTTGCGGGTAGTATTTAGTGTTACTTCAGCCTGAGCCCAGCGATGTACTTAGTATTGGCAGCTGTCAGTGCGAGGTCTGCCTCGACGAGCAGGAATGACGGATCGTACATGGGAAAGGTTACGATGGATGGTGGATGAACAAATACTCCTTAAAAAAATGGGGGCATAGGATTTCTTATTGCAAATGCAATGAAAATGCTTACTATGTCCTAAAAATTCCTGTTGTCTGCTAGCCTCGTCACAATATTCTCCACTCTAGCAGAAGAAAATAGGTACCGCAAATAGAGTGCTATATACCCCTAGCAAATACTAAGGTCGCAACATCAGGCAAGATGTTGTAGGCATAGACATAAAAGTGGTGCAAATACAGTAATGGGTTATTAAAATAGGTTACTGGTGACTGCACACCCCCTAATTAAAACACATATACCTTCTATCTAAATAGGGTTAGCACTTTCTAATATAAGTTAAAGCCTAGGCGCGCCTAATGTGTGTTAAAATAGGCAATATATCTAATAGTGATTATATAATAATATTCTAAAAAAAAGGCTTTACTAAGTATA
>KV750463.1:0-37074 GCA_001692915.1 Glonium stellatum
AAGGGGCGGGGGGGTGCGGGGGCGGGGCAGCGTGCAGCGAAACGTACCCGACACACCACTGTTCCGCAGCGCTGGCACTCCCCGACCATGTCGCGGGCGCATTTGCCTATTTTCCCGCTCGTTATACGGTGGTTTGGCGAGCTGGGTCCGCTGCTGGCCCATGCCTGGTGTGAGGCGCGCATGCGCTCTGCTAGCTTGGCGCCCGGGGTGGCGGCTTCGTTGACGCAGCGAAGGCTCTGGTTGACGAGCTGTTTGCGGTACTGGAGCAGGTTGACGCGGAACTGCCTGCACGTCCTGGAGAGGGCGTGCAGAGAGTTTAGATCTAGCAGGCTGGCTAGCTGAGAGACTATACTGTAGGTTCAAACTCCTGTCAGCGCTTTATCAACAGCGGATGAATGCCCGAGAGTGAGAAGAGCTCACGGATAACAGCTCAATGCAGCTGAAAATCCATTGATGTTAGGATTCGGCCTCTCATCGTCGGCTAGTGTAAGCTCTGCCTCATTATGTCTGGGATCCGTCAATGAGTGCCGTAGCTGGTGCTTGAGGTCGACGAAGCCGTTGGGCACGCCGGGATCGGCGTGCGGGTCGTGAACCTCCTCGTCCAAGTCAACTATCACCACCATGATGGGGAAGTGAATGCGATACTAGCTTCATTGAAGCCGCTGAAGTGTGTGGAGACCTTCGTTGGTAGTTGTGTTGTGGTGTTGTCTGCGTCTACCCGCACCTGAGGACGGTGATGAGGATGCGTGGCTTAATCCCGGCGGCGTTGTGGCTGCATGTCTTGGCAGAAAGCAAAGCTCCCGAGGTTGATCAACTTTCTCAATTCCTTGACTACCAACCTACTCAATATCCAACATTCATCCTGCCTATCCCGCGAATCATTTTAACTACTCATGGAAAACAATTGAAACCTACACCTATGTAGAAGCCGACATATTGGCTGTGGAATTGCTATTCCATAATTTGAGAATCAATATACTAATCTCCAAACAGTATCGCTGCTGCACTGTCGTACTCATTAACTATATCAGCCAGTTCTCCCACGAATAATGACGCTGTTTGGAAAAGTAATATAGCATATCTTAGCCTTCCTCCGTATGCGATTTTGACCAAGGCTTCTAACCCTTATTCCCTTTCGGCTTTTCTCCCACGTAAACATCTACTTCCTTAAAGAATCTGTCTAACCTTTCGTTCACCCTATCTCTTTCTCCAGGAGATGGATCTCAAAAAAGAAGGGCATGGTCTTTGGGCTGGTCCGCATCGGCAATGATAAGACTGCCCAGAACTCGTCACAGATTGCTTTTGCAGTCCGGTTTCTGGCCTTAACCTTGAGCTGTATAGATATTTTGCTATTTTCTAGGCTCTCCTTGAAGAAAAATTCTCTGTGCTTCGACTTTGTCTGAACAGTCACATCCTTGATTGAGCAATGCATTCAATCGTTCCCTCCCCTTGTTTAACATTTTTATTTTTTCTTCTTTCCTCTTTTCATAACTGTCCTGTGGATCTGCGTTGATATTAGGCTGAGGTCTGGATAGCTTTATCTATTATATGAGTCTGTGAACACTTATACCATTGGGAGTCTGCACTTTAAGGATGCAATACGAGGCTTCCGTGAGGAATGCTGTATTTCATGTTACTAAGCTCAGTCACCTGTATAAACTGGCCGCTCGTTCTAACTCAATTAGTCATTTAAACTGTTAATAGTGCATACTAGTTGTCTAGAAATATGCACACGCACAACGCGCCGATGATGGCTTGGTTTACCAGGATAGTGCTGCATCTTTCCCAGTTAGGATATTTCGCTCTACAGGATTAATCACAAAATGGCATAATACGGCGCGGCGCATGGATTGCTCCCTTCTTTTTCGGAACCTGTTAACTATGTAGAGTAGTATCACCAGTGCGCAGATAAGAATTCAGGCTGGTAACGACAAAATATAGTCTTATTAATTTCGAATATTGTGAGAATTTGTAGTTATAAACAAACATGACAGAAATTCGCTGGCTCAAGGCATAAAAACGATCCAAGCAACTATAAAATATATAGCGATTTCAGTGATGATTAAGATATGAAGAGTTGAAGTATGGGGCTGAGACATCGGACTCGGAATCCCCCACGCCGGATGCCAAGAGCCAAGGGTCTCCGTTATCTCCGGGGTCAAAGTAATGACAACACCAAACAAAAAAGCATGGCGCCATTAAAACATGTGCTTCTCAGGCGGTTTGGTTTGAGCAGATTCTACCACCATGGCCTCTGAAGTCTCTGGAGTCCCTGAAGTCACAATCCTCCTTCTGGGCGATGCAGAAGTTGGTAAGTCGACCTTTCTCTCGTAGGTCCCCATCTCAATATTCAACCCCCTCTCCTGCCAACTTTCTATTGCGAAATATGTCAACTAACAATTCATCAGGAGACTTACCCTAGGAATTCGCACCCATGAGGATTCTCTCCCACCATACGATCTCCCAGTGCTTCATGATGGCGATCAACCGTTTACTTTCGACATAAAAATGTATAACAGACCTTACCGCTTCTACTTTTATGACACGGCGTCACCAACAAATTACACTCTTCTCAAGCCTTCCTTCATAGTCCTCTGTTTCGATATAACTCGACGTTCTACTTTGTATTCGCTGAGGTCACGCTGGAGGCACATGGTTGAAACCCACTTCAATTACGATGAGGAGCTCCCTGTGATGATGGTAGGACTAAAGAGGGACCTACGAAAGGAATGGACGGAACAGGAGAAACAAGAGCGTAGGCTAGGCGAAAGTATCATGCCGCAAGAAGCATTGGGTGTCGCGCAAGAAATGCGATGTGACCGGTATGCAGAGTGCAGTGCAGTGACCGGTGAGTTGTGTCGCGAGGTGCTGGAGGACATCGCCAGAACCGCTGCGAAGACGACCACCGAGAAAGGAGGAAGAAGTGATCCCGGTTGTACAATCATGTAGGCAAATGAGGGTGCGGACATCTCCAACTGTATGTCTCACAATAGGGATCGAACGCAAAATCTAAACTCGAAAGGTAGAAGCGAGCTAAGCAGATTTGTGCGTATCACACAGCACAGGCGCATATTCATACTAGTACGGTCATTATGTTAGCACGGCCGGGCTCCGGATCACGTTACCTTATCGCGGGTAATTGTAAAGCATACTCGGTTCAAATAGGATATAGAAATACCTTTGTCAGCCGAGACAGGTAAAAAATAATAGCGTTTGAATTGATCAAATTCACTTGAGAACATGTTGATATACGAAAGTTAATTAAAAGGAGGAAGTAAAAACACCAGCCCCAGCTTCCTCCAGTAAAACCTATAGCTGTATATTGGCTAGTTTTGATCCATACCACCGCTTTTTGTAATTTAGACTAGTCAGAATAGGCAAAGGCTTTAGATAGTTCTGGCAACCTATAAATTCATAAGATTCTGAAGGGGAGGTTGAATTGATGTGTGAGCTTCGGTGATAGTGTGGGGCGTGAGTTAGACTAGTTAAGCGATGAAACCTTCATATTACCTGACTTTCGCTGGCAGACCTACCTCCTTTTCTTCGCAGTTACCGTATGACGCTCCTCAGCGCATAAATATGTCTTTCTCATAATCTCCTGCGGCACTCTTATTCCCGGCCGCCCAAGTGAGCATGCTGGCGGAAAGCTCGGCAGTCTCGGGTCTCTATCCTCCGGCCCCTTCACGAATAACTGCTGGACTATCGATTGCGCGTTAGCTATTCGCTCAATAACCCCTGGAAAGAGCAGGTCCATCCGTGCAACTCAGCACGGAAAAATCTAAGCCGCTTATTAGTGGAGCGCAATATTGTGAGTCTGCCGGGTTAACCAACGAGAAACAAGACGTTGTCAGCAGCGCGGAACCTTATTTGGCCTGAATCCAAACCTTGCCACCACAACTCCAGTAATGTGGGTATGAGTAGAAGATCAATTACACTTTGGGGTGCTCACATGCATGAACACGCGTAAGTAAGAGCCACCCTCATCATTGTCACTTTTCTTAAGTTATTGGCTTCATATTGGTGATACGTATCAAATCGGCATAGAATTTGCACTCCGAGACCGCTTTGTTAGGCACGTCAGCTTTATGACTTCCATAGCGCTTTTTCCTTTGCATCTTCGTAGTTAAAATGTCTTTAGGAGGCTTCGGGAATAAAATAGGCTTTATGTCTAATTTTGTAGTAAGCTTATAGAAAATTTCAAGCTCTATCCGAATGTCATCCTATATTCAGAAGCTCCACAGGCATTCCTTTCTTTCCATTATAGTAATCGTCAGTCATCCGTTTCAAAGACTTCATTCTAGATCTTCGATGTATAATCTGTTTCTTGTAAGGCGATTCTCGGTGGGTCCCTGTCTGTCATCATGGCCAACTACCTATGATGCTGACCTCAACGAGCAGAAAGAATTATTGATGCTATTTGTATATGAATGTAACGCCGCGCAATGTGACTCTGAATTCTTTAAATACTGCGGAAACCTAGCAATTTTGAGATAACTCTCTCAGGCTTCTCAGGAATTATCTTTGGGCATTCAAAGTTACATCTTCACCATGATCAAAGTTTTCGCATTGGCCCTTGCAGCACTTCCAGTAGCGGTAACTGCGGGATACTCCAACATATCGAAGTGTATTGCTTCTATGAATGGAAAGCTTCCCTATTACACACCCGAGGAGTTCGATTTCAGTGGTCAAGTTCGCAGGTATTACATCGCTGCAGAGGTCGACACCTGGGACTATACTCCAACAGGTACGTAACCAGTTCCGGAGTATTGATGATATTTCTCCAATTTAAGATCGCTGACTTCTATATTTCTTTGAATTAGGTTGGGATAACTGGCTAGGGGTGCCCATGAATGAGTCGTTTCGCGCCCAGACATGGGGCTATATCCCAACCAACGAAAGCATCGGCACTGTATATGATAAAGCTCTATATCGAGGGTATACTGGTCCAGACTTCAAGACTCCTACAGAACAAGCACCATGGCAAGGCTACATGGGCCCAACGCTTCGGGCGGAAGTCGGTGACATGATTGAGGTAGACCATAGCATTTCAAGTCTTATTACATTTACTGATAGTACACACAGATACTATTTATAAACAAGATGGAAACGTTCTACGCCAGTGTCCATTCTATGGGGCTTTTCTATACAAAGGAAAGTGAAGGTAGTATATATTACAACGGGACTGGCACAACACCCTCTCCGGGAGACGCTGTGGCACCTGGAGAATGCTTTACGTATAAGTGGTAAGTCGCAGTACTATAATATCCCAGTATAGGAAATCGTTGTCGCTTATGATTCATTGAAGGCTTGTGCCACCCCCAGACACTCCAAATCCTGGGTATGTCAGCAAACTTTACTCCTACCATTCATACGTAAGCATGTATCAAGACCAAGATGCCGGCCTCAGCGGACCCGTCATTGTCTATGAGCCGGGCAAGATGAATACAACCATGGCTTCAAACCGTGAATTCATTGTCTTCTACGGAGACAATCAAGAGTCAAACTCATTCCTTGCTCTGCATAACGTTGAGAAATATCTTCCGGCTGTACAAGCCATGAATGAGTCATCCACTTACCCTCAGCCGGGACCTGGGAATCATTCTATCTGGTATCCCCAAATGATAAATACGCCAAAGACTAACGTAAATACCGATATGGCTGCAAATTTCTTCCCTGTAAGCCCCCAAATTAAGTTTCCTACCGCGAAGCCGTGAAATTTTCTCACAATTGCTAGATGAACGGCTACATCTTCGCAAACAATCCACCTTTCGAAATGTGTGTCAATGATGCTGCTATATGGTACCTTTGGGACATGGGCTTTGACACTCACGTTGCCCATTGGCACGGCAACAACGTCTACAACAACGGTCTCAACACGCCTGCTGTACCATTGAATCCAGGGCAAATGGTCACTGTGAACATGATAGCGCTGAATCCAGGGCAATGGCAGCTTATTTGCCATTTCAATACTCATCTAAGTAAAGGCATGGAGGCAAATTACATCATTTACCGTGATAATTGCCCGTTACCGCCTTTAGCAACGTGATACGGAAGTGGACAGGAGGTCAGGAGTAACCGTGATGGAGAAGTACCGATGAGCATAGTGGAGAATCACAGGATGCTAGCTTATGTTATCTTTTAGAGGACTAGATTTCATTTTTAACTGGGGGGTAATCGTGCTATATAGTGCTACTCTGATTCAAAATTCAAAGTCAGTCATTTCAGCATGATAGCTCAATAATTGTGCAACTTGCATGTTTTCATACTACTAGGTAGAATTTTCAATCCAGCCATTTTAAACCTTCATCTGAATATTTTACATGGGTTGCAAGTATTGTGTATGGAGATTATGGCGAGAGGACTCAGGAAAATCCAAGCACTTTTTCACTAATGAAGCTATAGGTTCCGACTATGCAGTTACTGGCTAAGCCGCTAACTTAGGTAAATATGTAGCTCATAATGATGTCAGGGTTAACGAACGCAACCTAGGAATCCATGAGAGTTCTTGGTTTTTATTAACGGAAAATAAATGTCACTTCGTGATACATAATTTGTTAAACACGTAGTCACATCAACCCAGCCAAGGGAATAGTGCTTATCGACTTCACAAAAGCCGCTCTAGTAGCTACTTCAAGCCTAAATCTAGGAAGCCTAATGATATAAGTCAAGCCTAAAGCACTGAATGCTAGGAATAAGCAATAAATATCCGTGTCCGATTTTCTAGACGCCTAAACCGATGCAGCTCGTGACACTACTAATCTTTAGTTACATAATATAAACGTAGGGCCAAATACGGCATCTTCGACACAAAACGCCCCGAATATTATCTACCTACAAGAGTAAAAACCCAACTCCAACTACTACTCAAGTTTCGGATAATAATCCAAGCGGGATTTGCGGAGAGGAAACTTTCTTCACAAATCAAGCCAATGGTTATTCATGGCAGGAGACTCATGCTCACAAAACAGGCTAGCGAAATCCTGAATCGGGGATAATGCAAAATTTGAACAAAGCGTATATATTGATCTAAAGTCCAATATAGCAGCATTATAATTAGATGAATGAATTGTACCCCCAAAAGAGGCAAAATGAACCCAGAATATCAAATTCACACCCTTGCTAGAACGGCACTCAGAGAGTTCGTCATCTCTTTTCACTTACTCGAAGTATGTATTAATCCTATTAATCATAAATTTTAAATTATTGCTCGTTCTATTACGGATGCCACCGCTCCAGTAAATTGATGCCTGCCTTAAGTGTATTCACGCCGTTTTATAATAAAGCCAACAGGCGTTTGAGATAAAAAGTAAAGAACTGATACAGAGCGTGGGATTAAATATGTGCCCTAGCCGACAGACCTGACGGAGCCGCTCTCGCTAATATGACCTTGATCTTCTCAGCTTGTAGCGGTGTAACTCTTGTGATTCAAAAAGTAAACTAAACTATTACTGGGGTCTACTCGAAAAATATGCAGGACAGAGTGAAGAGGCAATATACCCAAACAAGACTGATTAGGTCATATCCTAAGACAAATCCTAAGTAGTCTCTCTTCGAAACATGATTATCTACAGTTTAGTGAAACAATAATGGCCCCTTAGGCCCCATAGGCCCGCATAGGACTTCGTTACTTAGACCTTGAAAAGCGATATCTGTAAGCAACCAATGGTTAGCGAGCATGGTACCGCGTCGTTGGAACCTCAAAAGCTTTGAGAAGACCATGAGGGAAAAAAGGACTACCAGTTAATAAATCTTATAAAACAAACAAGTGTTTCGGCGGGGCGAGGAGAACTCTTCAAGTTAGGAAAGACTTACTTCCCCGCTAAAAATAATATAATAGCTATATGGCAGAACGAAATGAACAAAAAGGAGCTAGATACTATCTTTCGTTACGCGTCAAAGAAATTTATAAGTACGTCTTGGGAGGGAGGGATTGAGCGCCGCGCCAAACCTCTCAAGCCAATCGTACTGTACCCCGCTATTACCCCGCTATGCAGGGAAATGCATGCAACCATAGTCTTGGCGTCGGGTCTCCAAAGCCGGAGAGGATTCAGAGAGTAACGCTTGGCAGTAACTTCTGGCAAGTCTTCGCAAATCCAGTAACTAAAAGCTTAATTGCGCCCTCCGCCTTATGTTCTTACATATTATATCTCCGTATTCTTACGCCTCTACGCTTCTGCATCCTTGCACTTCCAGCCTTCTGCATATACCTTCCTGCGCTACTGCGTCTCTACGTTTATCTTTCTGCATCTACGCCACTATATCCTTACATCTACATCTACGTCTCTGGATATATGTCACTGCCGCATAAAAGTGACGTGAATTGAGAGGTTAGCAGAGACTCAAGTAGAAAAAACAAGCAATACATAGATAGAGGCATGAGCTGGGGAAGGGAAAGCAATTGAGCATAAAAGGGGCAGCGTAATTGAAAAAGCGGGTTTAGGCGGACAATACTTTGTTAATTTATAAAGAGGAAAAGAAAGGTCTAATCTAAAGAGTTCTGAGGGTTCTGAGGGTTCTTTAATGTAATTACATCCGCATTTCTTTCCGAATATCTTTCCGTACCTCTCTTTGTACCTCTCTTTACCTCTCTACTATATCTCTGCCGGTGTCTATCCGCGTCTCTATTTGCGCCTCTGCTCGCGTCTCTCTTACACAACAGAGACACGGATACAGAGGCGCAAAGACATAGAAATAAGAGGTATAGAGCTAGAAGACAAGGCCAAATTAGATTTCGAGTAGTGTCTTAGCCTTTCTTACCGCCCGCTGGACCGGCCGACTTGGCGGAAGATTCAGACAGCCGCGACAGAACACAAAGTCACTACCGAGTACAGAGCCAGACTGGATTAAATAATTTCTGACCAGGTCATATCTGCTGGCATCTGAAAATTTAATGGACAACGTTGGATTGAATGAAGTGCGCTATAACCAGCACCTGCAAATGATTGGATCTTGGCTGCTTTGCAGCTATCCCTGAGTATTAGTCATGGTTGCGCCCTCGATTATGTGCATTAGCGCCAGCTGGTCACTAGCTGTGCTTCTTTTTGTTCGGACTTCGGGCATGGGTTGCCTGAAACTAGGATGAAAGCTATAAAGGCAGCACAATGCTCCACATCACGATACAGGGACTAAGACTACGTTTCATTCTCAACAGATCAACATCAAATATCTATAACCCTTTTATAAATCTAGAACATGGCCACGTTCATCATCCGTGATGTTCGCGTTTTTACTGGTGAGGAGACCTTTGAGAAAGGGTTTGTGTATGTTTCAGAGGGCAAGATAAAAGCAACCGGCAGCATCGACAACGTCCCCAGTGTTTCGGATGTTCAAGTTATTTCAAAGCCGGGCCATACTCTTTTGCCTGGCCTCATCGACGCCCACATTCATGCCGACAAGGGCAACCCCCTTGCCCTCCGCCAGTCCTTCCGCTTTGGCATCACAACAGTTTGTGACATGCACAACGAGGCTGCCAATGTACGTGCTATGAGGATCCTAACCAAAGAGCCTGATACATCCGACTATAAAACTGCTGGAAATGCGGCGACTATCGAGAATGGGTGGCCCATTCCTGTAATCACTGCACACGACAAGAGCCCGGAGACACTAGCTGAGATTGCAACTTGGCCGAAGCTGTCCAATAAGCAGAACGTGGAGGAGTTCCTGGATGCCACCCAAAAGGAAAATAACCCTGATTATATCAAGCTGATGCATGAGTCGGGAAAAGCAATGGGAGCACAGTTCGATTATCCAACTGGGGATCTCCAGAAAATAATTATCGATGCCGCCCACGCGCGGGGCTTGCTAACTGTCGCCCATGCAACGTCACTGGAGGATACGCTTACCGTACTAAGGGCTGGCGTAGATGGATTGACGCATACATTCTATGATCAACCACCCACGCCAGAGCTAATTGAAGCCTACAAGAACAACAACGCATGGCTAAACCCTACGCTCGTGGCTATCGGTAGCTTAACAAAGGAGGGGCAACCACTCCAGGAAAAATATGCACGTGACCCGCGAGGTGATGGTATGATCGGTGAAGCAGAGAGGGAAAGGAAGTGTCGGTGTATGGGATTTACCACACCAACGTCAAAAGTAGAATATGCGTATGAGAGTGTGCGCCAGTTAAAGAAGGCGGGGATTGATATTATATGGTGAGTTGGAGGTTTGGTGCTCATCATTTGAGGGTATATACTAATATGTGGGTTGCGTAGTGGAAGTGATTCAGCAAGCCCGGCGGTCGGGACCGCTTGGGGTCTCACGATTCATCAAGAACTTTATTTGTTGGTCACTCAGGGTGGCATGACGCCAGAAGAAGCGCTTCGATCTGCTACAAGCGTTACAGCACGCAGATTCAGATTTCAAGATAGAGGAAAATTGGCGGAAGGGCTGAAGGCGGATTTGCTTCTGGTAGAAGGTAACCCATTAGCAGATATTGATGCAACGCTAAACTTGAGGGGTGTGTGGCGTGATGGAGTATTATGTAGCATTTATGAAGGGAAATTGTAGAAATTTGGGGGAGGGCGCAGAAGACTTCTAGTTTCTGCGAGTAATGCGATATCACCCTATGCAGAATTGGTCTCCAAAATTTCAATTTATTCCGCGCTATCGGTTGCCCGTTGCTATCTTTTGATGTACGGCATTATCTTCAAAACTTTATTTCCCCTTTAAATTGCCGGCTACTAGTATGATTGCCTCTTTACATCAATAGGACCTAAAACCCGAACATTTACTTTAGTATTCTTTCTTAGCACTCGTACTTGCGATTCCGAAACCAACCCTTGGGTCCCCATTCACATGTAAAAGTAGATCCTGACTGTTTGAGAATAAGTCCGGGGTATCAGATGTTCCACACGGTTCCACTCACCTTCGGTCACGGCGCCCACGGCGCCCACGGCGGCGGATCGACAACCATGGTTGTGTGGTCCCACCCGACGTAGTCATACATAGCAGAAATCAGGGCATACCCTAACCCCGAGTCGTAAAATTTAGGAGTGGGGGGGTAGGTTGGGAGTGGCCTAGCAATGGGGGCTGTAGCCACGGAGGGTGTTGGGGTAGGAATTGAGGCAGGCGTGCAGTACGAAGTAGGCGCGGCTAGAATGTGCAACGCGAGAAAAAAGAAAGGGTTCATGGCGGCGTCGCGAAGATGAGAGAGAATTATCGCTGTCAGGAGTATCTGTGAAATAGAGAACGTATGGGAGACCTCTAGTTATACCACGGCAAGGAAGTGAATATCAGGAAAGGAATGTGAAGAACCCAACCTTATTTTTGTGATGTTTCGGCACAATTCTAGCTTGGACGAATCTAGCACGTAGTTAGGTAAGAGTCGATAATGCAATGCGAAATACTTGGCGAAACTTCAGGTTGAAGAAACTTTTTGAAAAGAGGGGGTTGCGGTTGACCAGTGCCTATCCCTAAGAGCTTGGAGCAGAATCCGCAGGATAGAAGACTCATAATTTGCACCGTTAGTCTCCTAGGTTCAAATTCAGCGAAACTTTTTTTTGTTATCACAGGCGCCCCTTGCCAGAGAATAGAAATGCTATAGCCATGTGAGAGTTACCAAAACTATGCTGTGACTATAGCAAATCTTGTCTCAAAGCGGAGGTTGTCGTGGGAAATAGGATGACGAATATCGATACGTGGCTAAGCGGCAGGGCCAAGGTTTAGGTGGCACGTGGGTGGGTACATTTCCCTTCTTCGGTCTCCAGCACGTCTCATTAGGTCACCTTTCGCCCATCAGCGCCAACATTATCGTCCCGTTGGTCTTGCCTAGCTTCGTTGATATGATTTATCAGCTGCCAACTAATCCATCTATTGCCAGCAGCGATCCATTGGGTATTTGCGACGACGAATGCCCCAGTCAAGCCCTGGTCTTACAACAACTAATTGAGAATGTCGTGAACGACCTCCCCGCCGACTTATTGCTACTTCCAACCTTGATCGAGGATATAGCGTATACTGTGCATGCCAATGGAAGATTAGATACCTCGTGTCTGCGTCATTTCCTTTATACTAACAAATCAGACGGAACGGTAGACGCAGCTCAGAACCTCCTCAAAGCCGCGCTTTCGCTCCCACAACTGTTCCCAACGAACACAATAGCCACCTTACCTTTTCCATCTTCGGCAGCGACTTATGCAAGTTACACGGGCTTTCAGATAAATTCCCTCCTTGCGCACCAATTCCTGGGGACACTGCAGCAGCCACCAAGCAATAATTGGGGTCTACCGTGCTTTACCTCGTGGTTCGCTGCCAATCCAGCGCATACGCAAGCCGTCAATGGATATATTCGCACTTTGTTACATCATTTCACCAATGGAGGCTATGAAAAATCCGATTCTTTTACTTTCTTGACGCAGCGAGCCGACTTGATGCCCGATCCATCCCAGTGTGACAGTATCCCTAGGATACAATTATGTGTAGTTTACGAAGAGTTCGAGCCTTCCAGCACACCGAATGACCCCTCCCCTTTTGTCTTAGTTGCCGCTCACGCACAACCTGGCCCAGGCCCAACAGCAACCCACGAAGAGCGTTTACAAGCTGCGTCACCAGCATTGAGTACCTCCGCCATTTTTACACCCTCAATACCTCTCGATTGCGCAGTTATTACCTCCGCATTCCCAGTTAATGCCTCCTGGAAAGGTCACAATCGCACTGCGCGCCTAGATCAGCTGCATCCACCTGATGCTCGCCCTCTCCGTCACTACATTCTCGCTGACGCGCTGGCATTGGACGAAGTAGAGGAAGAAGGCTCGGGCGCTCTCAAGGATATACAATCTGGTCGAATTGAGCGTGAGATACGGAAGCTATACGCCGCCTTTAAGGGTGCGATTGTAATGCAGGAAGAGGTTGAACGGCAGTTAAATGCCCCATGTGTGATTGAGGCCGCAGCATGGGGCTGTCAAGCATTCGGTGGGAATGTCGTTGCTAAAGTAGCCTGCATGATGATCGCAGCTGGACTCACTGGTGTGGAAGTGCGCCTTACTCTTCTCGAGAACCGTGCCCAAGAGATTGATGCCGTAAAGCAAATCCTCGCACAAAACCGGACAGTTTCAACACTTTGGAGTATCGTTACTAATCCAAAGATTCGTGTTTGTAAGAGTACCGCCGAGCTAAAAGACTTCATAATATTGTCTTGAAGTAGTTTACAGTGCTCAGACATATCATACCTGGGCGGTAGGTCCACTCAAGGTCCCAGTATCTCTTAGCTGCATCCAAGTGTGAATCTCCAGATAGAAGATTCACTATGAACTATTCACAGCACAATATTTTTGCTGCACATTAAATTCAAGACCCATGTTAATCACGCATAGCCTTCATATAAACTAGTACCGGAACGCGAGTCATTTCATCATTGTCAGTTAGTTCGCCCATTTATGCCCTCGTGAGTTGAGTCAAGCCTTTTAGGAAAGCTTACACGTATTTTCAGAAGTAGAACGGCTGATCCGAAACCTCCTTGAGAAGACCGTAAAAGCCCATATGCAGGTTTTTTTATTATTGCCTTTGCGAGCCCATCCAAAATGGATATTACGGTAACGAATACGCTGATCGCGCCTCACGCTATTAGACCGACAAAGCCAATCATGTTTTCAATAAGTGGGAAGTACAAAGATGATGTACATGCGCCAGGGTCTTCGCAAGGCCAAGTCTCGGAAATCCCGAGTCCCTTGCATCTCCTTCCCCGCCTTCATAGTTAGGCTTTAAAAAGGTGTTTACAGCTCCACTATTGTTTTACTCCATTTGAAAAGTCTATCAGTAAATTTATATTAATTCAGCGAACTACTACCGGCTACCTTAATCATCTAATTAGAATCTCACACAGGAAATAGCAATACCTTACACGCTCGTCAGACCGTTCATATGCAGCATAGACTCGCAACGACGTAGAAGCACAACTGTTAATAAATTGTCCAATTCAGCCTCATACTCTGAATTTGAAGCGTTCCATCGACTGTTCCACTAAACGGCGCGTTTTGAGCGCAAATGAATAGTACTGGATTGCGCACGTCGATTGCTTTTAAGAATTATGACAGTGTTCCAGATAATGATTGTCGGGGCTGGATTGGGCGGGTTAATGGCCGCATGTTCAATTAGGCTCAGATCAACCCACGGTGTGATTGTGCTTGAGGCTGCTGCTCAGCTGCAGGAGGTACGATTGATATCCAGCCGTCCAAAATCTATTCTTAATTACCACATACTGACCGAGACATGGCTTTAGGTAGGAGCTGGGATTCAACTAACCCCCAATGCTACGAAGCTATTACTCAGGCTCGGTATCGCAGAATCTCTAGCTTCTAAAGTCGCGGAACCGGTCTCCTTCACCTTTCACCGCTACTCCAATGGCAAAGTTCTGGGCCACCGCGCGAACTACGGTGCAGAGATGAAGGAAAAATTTGGTGGGCCATTTTGGGACACACATCGCGCAGACTTGCAGATAGCACTTTATGAAAAAGCGAAAGAGCTAGGCGTCCAATTCCGATTTGGCGCGAAAGTCACAGGATACGATTTTAGCAAGCCTACAGCCACCATAGCGACAGGTGAAACTCTTGAAGCCGATCTTATCGTGGCTGCGGATGGTAAGTATCTGCGAAAGCCACGATGGTTCAAGTTCTATAAACTCCCAGCCTCTAACGTTTCCAAGGCCTCTGGTCCCTAGCCCGGGAGACTTTTCTCGGCCATCCCGATCCGCCACTCCCCACCGGTGATCTGGCGTACCGCATCATGCTCAAACATGCCGGAATAGTTGACCCGGAATTGGAAAGATTTATTGAGAAGCCTTCCGTACACATTTGGTCAGGTCCGCATGCTCACGTCATTTATTATAACATCCGTGGGGGCACAATGAGCAATATGGTGCTTCTGGCACCCGACAACCTGCCTCCAGAAGTTGCCAGGGCGCCGGGAGATATCGACGAGATGCGCGCCATCTTTAAGGATTGGGATCCTATGTGAGCAAGCTTCTTGTTTCTTTTAAAAGGAGAGATATCGACTTACTCCATGCTAGCCTCAACAGGTTTCTCGATATGGTCTCATCGGTGGATAAGTGGCGTCTCATGCATCGTGAGTAACAGGTTCCCTGCTCTATTCTTCGTTGTCATGCTCCAGACTTACGTTTGCGTCGCAAACTCTATAATGTTGATACCTTTTAGACGAAGAAATGCCTTCTTGGACCAATGATCAAAGTACCATGGTTCTTCTCGGTGACGCTTGCCATCCCATGCTTCCATACCTAGCTCAAGGGGCCAACTCCGCTATCGAGGACGGCGTTGTTCTCGGCCGGATCCTCTCTACGGTGAGCACACGAGAAGAGCTTCCGAATGCATTACGAAAATACGAGCAGCTTCGGAAACCGAGGAGTTCTTTCATGCACAACTATGCCGAAAATCAGGTATGTAATCATTTTAGGAGCTATCCGATGTTAAGCTCATTATTACTAGCGCCATGTTAACCACCTTCCGGATGGCGAGGAACAACAAAAGCGGGATAAGGTCTTAAGGGAGGAATTTGAAAACCCGGCGGAGGACTACCCGTACTGCTGGTAGGTGAAAGATAGAGGGTTCTCACCTACTATTACTGACCCTGACAGGCTGAACCCTCAGATGCAAGAGGTAATCTTTGGGTACGATGCGTATGTGGAAGTATGAACAGTCTTGATGAATTCAGCGGCCTCAATTTTCGCTAACCTCACTAATAGGTGGACAAAGTTTTATAACTTGATAACGCGCTTCAACTATCGTTAAATCTTTACCATGCTCTAGAACATGTTGTGTTCCACTCTACATTTGAATGCTTCGAACTATAAATGTATCCCTAAGACCTACTTGATCATCCATATTGCTGGTTCCTTTCCGTTCACTCCTTTTACGACGCTGGGACTTTCCGTCCGCTACGTGAAAACCTGGGAACGAGAATCTCCATGGCCTGCGATGTCTGAGTGTTACGCTCAGCAACCCTTTTAACTGCCTCTTTCTTTCCCCTGGCTTTTGTATTCGATTTCATGCCGGGCTTGACAATCTCGGCAGGAAACACTTCTGTCTCGCTCCCCGTGAATTTGACGGGTTCATATTCGGATACCTCTTGAGCATCTTGTACAGGCCTGACTGCGTTAATAGTGGTAGCTTCCGGTGAATTTTTTGAAGAGTCATTCTCTGCTGTCATTAATTGATCGACCTCTACCTTTGGCACTTGGAAGATAATGTTCCGGCTAGATTTCTGTAGTTCAGTTTCGGTGTCCGATTTCATCATTTCGTTCGCTGCCATAAGTGGCTCCAAAGGTTTTTTCAAGCGATTATTTGAGGCCTTCACGTACATTTCGGCTACTAGATCCGAGATCTTCTCAATTTCCGGGCTAACATCCTCTTCGTTTTCGCTTTTCATGCTCTCCGTCGACGAGCGATTATCTTGTTCTTCTTCGTCGGAACTTATCTCCGGCGAGCTCCATTTCTTCCGTGGTCGATACTTCCGGGAAGTTTTGAGGGGCTCGACTTTGGGGGTTATAGCAGTAGGAACGCCAGTCCGGAAGTTCTCCATAATTGCGTCTTGAATATCGGAATCCAGCTGGTCGTAACCATTAAGCGTTCCCTTTCCGATGCAAGTTTCCAGCACGTGAAGTTCTTCAGGTGAGATGCAAGCCCTGGGTATTTGTTAGCGGCGTGAATTAGCCCGTAGTGTTAAGGGAAGTCAAGTGGGTCAACAGGCTCATGGTTCCAACGCATTACAATTCGTATCAGCTGTCATGAAAGTAACCAAAACATCACGTACCAATGCGTGTACCGTCAAATTTGGCGGCCGTCGTAGTAACTTGATTTTGCCAGCCGCAGTTGACCCCTGTCAATCTTGATCCCGTTTGTTTTGCAACTCTTCTGTTGACATCCAGCACGGCCTGTCGATGCCAACTCTATCTTGAACCCATCCCCATCGGTCTCTGTATCTTCCCGTATACCCTTAAACCCTCTGTCCACTACATCACCGGCCTCAAATGCAAGACGCACTTGCTCCTGGCTGGCAGTATCAACTTCTGTATACCCTGAGGCGAGTTCAGGTTGGCCATTGGCGATCTCTTTGAATGTAGCGAGTTGGGCCGATGTGATACAACCCCTAAGAGTGGTAAGCCAGTGATAGCATTAGGGTAGATAGAGATGAGGTTAAGCATGACTCATCAATGCTTCCACGTCCAAATCATCTTTGAATCCAGCGAGAAAAACGTATAGGTGCCAAAGCGCAGTTCACCTCTAGTAATTTTAATGCCCTCGCGCTTACACGCAGACCGCTGACAACCCGCCGAGCCCGAAATAGAGTGTTCTAGTTGCAAAATTAGTAAATGACATGAATACTGGGAAATGGATTGTACCAATGCGATGTTTCGGAGTATCTTCTTCACCATCTGTGCTATCCATGCTTACAGAGCTCGCTATGCGTCACACTTCTATAAGTCAATATGCGATTAAATGCTTAAAGCTACTCATGTAGAGGCTCAAACCGTTGTGCTTGAGGATACAAATGTTGAAGTCAGACACGGTGCGCTTTCTTAGGCCCACTCCGTGTTCGATTAAGCAACTACGCGCCGGAGTGTCGGAGGCATTGGTGCATCACTGGAGCCTTGGCTGGCTGTGGCCTAGCACCATTGAAGCTCTAACTACGTTGTAAGGTTGTTCCGGGCTGCGCACCGAATTTTGAAGCTCTATAATGCGTACTGTTCGGCTTACCGTAGTTAATCGATGCGTTAATCCAGGGGGTAGTAGTATTAGTATAATACGTTATTACTCTTGTTACTCTATTAACTCCACTTTCTCTACTACTATTACCACTGCCACTGCCGCCTTTCCTGCAGAAGTCAGAGGGGGAGGAGGGGAAAAGACAGGTGCAGTCAAAGGTGTCCCTAGTGCAATTATATAATTAATCTTACAACACTAAGGTAACTATCGCGACGCCAGCAGCGAGGCTTACGGTGGTAAGTCTCACGGTAGTAAGTTTTACAATATCTATCTATTTAGAGGCCTTTAACTATGCAACTACCCCCCGCTCCGATAGCCCCCGGGCTGTGAGTGAACTATAAAATGGTAGTTACCCGCAGTTAATTAAATTTAAAGATTTTTTTAGATTTTTATAGGTTATTCCGACGCCACACGTAGCTAAGGGGTAACTATGAGGTTGTTCCGAAATAAAACGAATCTTAATAGTACTGTTCTAATCCTAATCTTAATCTTAATAGTACAGTCCTAACTTCTATCTATCCGGTACTATCACGTGATACCACATTAACTTTGGCCCACCCCTTATTCTCTATCTTCACGACCGTTATCCTCTACCACCGTTATATACGCTATGGAACTAAATCGTTTATTTTGCTCCCGCTGTCGCTGCGCGCGTTCTATTACCCAATTTTCCTTTAGCCGCGATGGGCTGCATTTAACTACGTGCAGCCTTTACTAGGCTCATAGGCGCCAAAAGAAGCAGATACAGGGGTTACTAACTAAGCAGCCAATAGAGAAGACGGAGTAGCCAACAGAGCAGCTAACAAAGAAGCAGCAGAAGTAATACTGTATAAGTTGCGCCTAGTTACATCTCTCCTTCCAGTTTCAAGGCTTTCGTACGTGTGAGTTCTGCCGGGTATACTATTTTTCTCCCCTCTCTCTCCCCTCTGGCCCGCTATTTTCTACATAGCTAATATATACATAGAGAAGAAATACTAAGTTTTAACGCCGTAGACGGCCCCAATAGCCTCCCCCGCAGAACATTCGCGAGCTCGCAGAAACGCATCTACAATTCTAGATAAAGCAAGCTGGGGAGAGGCAGCTACGGGCACGGAGAGCTCTTCTGCTACTATTTTAAAAACGGCAGCCGCTAAAATTAGAGGACTACTTTCGCGTAGAGCAGCAGGAGGAGCTCCAACAAAGATAAAAGAATTCCCAGTAACGAATGGAGCAGCGGCGTCAGGCATAGCAGCAGCGAATACAGGAGCGTCAGCAACGGCTAGAAATTATAAAGCAGACGTAGACGCAGTAGTATTAAGAGGAGCGGGGGCAGACGGGGTGGCAGATGGAGGAGCAGCACCCCGAATTACATAGTACTTGAAAGGGAAGCTATAGCAACGACTATAGTAACAACTATAGCGACGATAACAGCAGTAATAAGGATCAAAAATACAACTACGGGCAGGGGCAGGATAGTAGATAAAGTTAATAGTGGGTGGGAGGAAAATAAAGGAGGGAAGAAGGAAACACGCACTACAACGCCATAGAACTCCCTTATATAGCTATATATATAATTAAAGCTTAAGCTTTACTATACCACTTTTATAACAGAGTAGAGCTCGCGTTCGCGAGCTGGCCGAAAAATTCTAGTATGTTGTGCGTCATCTCAAGTGCACGTTCGGCATAGGAGACAAGATCTGCTCCTGGCTGCTACCTAAGATTCTCGGCGTTGCATCTTTGGAGAGAGTACGCGTATGGTTAGCTTTCGCTGGACTTTGCCCTGCTACAAAAGAATCCATTTTGTAGGTTTCCCTATGAGACTGGTGTGGATGCTGTGAGCTGTCGGTGCTGACATCTTCCTCAGTCTTCTTAGAGCCAGACTTATCGCGACCATAATAAGCATAGCCACGAGAACTCCGCCTGGTTGTGACCCTTGCCCTCTCGTGCTGGCCCCTGGAGATGAGTGGCTTTAAAGCGGGAATCGAAGCACAGATTATGCCAATATTAACCTCAATTATGGACCATAGGTTGATCTGCACACTGTCGTAGAACGGGTCTGCGCTCAATGTGTAAGTCCTGATGGACTGAAGGCGCACGATCGACGCTATGCAGCTGAAGATTCCCATCCCAAAGACAACAAAAAGCGCGATTTTTTCACGACGGGGCCGTTGAATTTTCAAAAGCGTTTTTACCGGAAGACCTATTATCCAGATATCGGTAATGATGTTGAACGCCGAGGTGCCTGCAATGAAGAGTTGGTAAATATGCTAATATATGCCTAAGAGCACGTACTATAGAAAAATGCCGTAGTGTTTATGCACTTACCCTTCACTAAACCCGTGAAATCCCACATCTTGTGGAGAGGATTGCATTGTGTTAGACAAACAATGACACATACGATGACGAATAAAAACAGAAGACCAATGGTAAGTCTACAGAGAATCCGCAAAAGCCTATTCGCCGCTATTGACAGCCTTGTTAGCATGTGAACAAGGCAAAGGTGTGAGGTTTAGAATTATACCAATTCGGAGGTAAAAGAATATTATTGAGACCTTTATACAAAAGACAATGCAGTAATATGTGATTTCAATCCCAAGGGTGATCTAGGAGACTGATTAGCCTGTGGTTGGTTACAGCAATCAGAATAACAAACTTTTATAAGGTTAATCATTTGATCTAGCTTAAGCTGCGTTCCACTAAAACCCATACCGTTTCCTCGAAGCGCAAGTATCTGTGCAAGATAGCCCAGAGCTAAAATCTATCCATCTCAGTAAGGTTCAGTAGTTGGATATTCTTTCACTCACCATTGCGGCAACCATCATCCAATCATCTGCTCCAAAGTTTCGAACAATGAATTGCCGCGTGATAATATGCAGAAGCACAGCCATGCCTAGATTTTAGGGTCATTGGTTACTGCTGAAGTAGATAAGAGGATGAGGCTGACTTCCAAGCGCGGTCATCACCACGGATGTCGCTGTGACACTACCCTGTCGAGCTTGCTCTGTGGCAACGCTGGGATCACCCATAATAGCAAGCCAGCTCTGTAAGGTTTATTCGAAGAGATAGTTTGGTGACAGTCCGCAGAAGGCTTGCAAAAGCGGTTCCTTCATTAGAAAAGGACAGGAGCTACACAACAAAGGAGGACAATAAGGCATGAATAATTGGGGCAACTTCCGCGGATGATAGTTACCAGAACTTTGGAACCTAAATTTTCTGGGCATATGTACAATACGACTTTTCGTGTGCGAATCCTAGAGAAAGCCTTGAGAAATGGGGTCCCCAATACCCAACACCGGGCGGCCGCTGTATTCCCCGCAAATCGAACCAGAGATCGAGTCATGTAGCGCAATCCCCCCGTCAATAAGTGGGTCTAGCGTCGTCAGCTTGAGTTCGTAACAGCTCCGCGCATAGGGCTTCGCGAATATTGCGAACTTGACTAGATAATCAGCTACTTCCAGCAGGCCACCTTGGTAATTGTGTGAATGTCACGGAGCTTTAGCGCAAATTGGGTTTATCGCCGTGAAGCAGGTCTCATCTAGAGATAATGACGCCGAAGAGGCGGTGGCGGCTTCATACTCCCTTCAGCATTATCTGCAAGCCTTAGTTTTGATGGCTGCCATCGAAGAATCCAAATCCCTTTTCGACAATCACGAACCATTTGGAGTATTCGGGTCTGAAATGGCTGTAGAAAGGATGCTGATGCGTAAGGAGCCTCCATCCTCAGACCAATTCCTGGGCATTGACGAGACTTTAGCGTCCGCCAGAGCATCCGCACAGTCACGTCAGTGATATGCTCCCCGGATTAGGCTCCTTGAGCCCTCCAGATGTGGAAAAGCTTCCAGCGAGATAAGAGATATCCAGAGTGGGCAAGCGAGTTGTCGTTAGCGGGTGAGCAACATTTTGGTCATTGCGCGGACATACTAGCAGGGGCTTCGTTGCGAAGATCGCTTGGCAAGATGCATCGGAAGTCTGGGATGGACTTCCGGGCTTTGGTTACGGAGAAAGAATGACTATCTCTCCAAGTCCCAGGATCAACTGCCTTCAAAGGAGTCCAGTTCTCTCATTAACGGCTTCAGTCTAGGAGTGCAGATTAATGAAAAACTAACAATGTCCTGACCGACGTCAAAAGGTTGAAGAGCACAGGGCTTGCGGTCAAAGGGCGCTGGGGTGTGCCACCTTTTGGAGAGTACCAGTCGACTTGATTGTAGAGTGCCTGACGGGGCGCAGCCTTTCCGTTTAGAATCCCGATAAATTGGAAGCGAGACCAGAAAGCTATCATTAGCTCTTACTTGCTCGGTTGACTACCTGGATGGAAGTCTTCCTGCTTCATCTTACAAGGGGGTAGCACGAACGGGACAGACGCCCTCCCTGCAAGTACGTTTACAGAGTAACGCTACCCTGCAAATCCACCAACGGATCGCTTACTTTAAGACATACTTGCAGGGAGGGCGTCTGGCCCGTACGTGTTACCCCCTTGTAGTACCCTAGGGCTCGCTTTCCTAACGAGGCCTGCATCCGATATTAATGGCTTGCGTGTATTCTACCAGATTTTCAGATCCAAGTTCTCTCATCTTATTGGTGGTGATCGTTCGACAATAATATGCAGGCACAATCCGGCAACCCGGTGAGCCCTGAGCCCTAGGGACTCCGGCTGAAATCCAGGCTCAAGCTGAGGATCAACTTATGAGTCTCAAGTGTTAGCCCTTCGATTCAAATTTATTTCGGCCAGGGAATGGCTAGCTCCACATCGTTCAGCACCTGAGTAGCTGCGCGCCACTTGAAGACCGGCCCGATCCAACCATGCCACTATTTGCGACTAAGTTAGGGCTTCGATACGTTCGAATAAGAAAAACGGTGGCCAGCGAGTCTATCCACAGTTTTCTCTCCATCAATTTCGATTTCACGCTGTGGGTTTAGTGTTGAGCATTCAATCACCATGAGCAAGTGCAAATCCCCCCTCCACCAAGTTTGGCAAATCAGAAAACGGGTCTATGAGGTCGAAAGGTAGAGGAGATTCTCTTCACAGAACTAACCATAGGCCATAAGTGTATTCGGTTCCAAGGTACAACCTTAGAGTCCTTGCATTAGCCTCAAATGTAAGTATCATCAGACCGAACTATAACTCACCAACTAGCGAGTTACGCGAGTCGAAGGCTTGGTCAAGATAAGCAACGCATTTAGCCAGAATGACCTATTATCTGTATGACCCGATATAGTGTGTTTCAAAGCCTCCTCGTCTGAGTAACGCGTACATGTCTCTAACTTCACGCCGAGTCATGGCGTTCTAGGCAACTTAATTTCCCTTTCACCTCCGACGTAGTGTTGGGCGTTAGTTAGGACACCATTTCGTCAACCTAGCCTTTCTAATTTAGATTGGAAATTCCACTCACTTTATAGGTTAGATGGTGTTTCTACTATGCATTATAATTGGAGGTCATACAGGTTTTTGATGGCCTAGAAGGACTGCAAACAGGGTTATCCTTGATATCTCGGCTGGAAACCGGACATGTCCTCTTAAGAGTAAATGATTACAAAGGATACCTTGGATTTTAAACAATTCCTCTCCTTGAGGTTGCAGAATGATAATCAGTAAAGTGTTTTTGAAAGTAAAGTGAAGTTATTGATTTTTTTCCCCGATTTGGCGGCGGTAGACTCTAGACTTAGTTAAAGCGGATAGCATGGGTTCCATGTTCTACGGTGGTTGCTCTGCACCAATGTAAAGTCCTTGAAGCTTACTGCCCTACCTTGGCTGGAAAGGATGTTACGTCGTGGGTAGATAAACGCGCTGGGGGGTTATGATCTATCTATTAATTGGAGAGTTTAGTTAGTATGCTGTTCTACAATAGTTTTTTACCATGTGCCTCGTTTCGAACCCCGAGACACCACCTTAACTGTATCTTCTATCTCTGCCTGCCTCCTTATGGCTTTTTTGTCTTTGCACAAATCACTTATGTAGGGTACCTTGGAGTCTTTTAGCGAATGAAGCAGTTTATAGCAGCCATAAAACTAGTACGGACTAGCTTAGGGTAAATTCTGCGGCCCTTCGAAGACCCGACGAAAGACATTAACGAAAGCCTGATTCGAGAATTTGCATTCGTCTAAGTTTGTGACTATAGAGTATGAGACATTCTATCAAGCCGGTTTTGCTACAATAGACAATTGGCCCCAATATCTATCGAGGTACCCTCTCGCTACATATGTATAGTACCATAAAGGATACTTGAAAGTTTCCCAGACTTTGATGAACGAGTTGAGACTTGCCGTTGTCATTTTGTTACATACCAAACTGCAAATTTCGATGCTTCTCCTAACTAGCTGGGAGTAAGTGTTTTCTCGAATCGTATAGCCAAATCGCCGTCTTGGTACCCTATATTCCTGGAATATCATAGCCAAAACCTTGGTGTCTATTTGCGACTGCTCTAGAAATTACATTTCGTGCTACGTGATTTTCGAACGGATTTCTAAAGTGTTTGAAGCTGTGCGCTAGGAAATAGCGAGGGTGCGAGGTTACTAAAATTAAAGTTTAAGCCTTCTGTAGCGCCGAAACTCTTCCCGTCGCTGTCTGCATACCCCTTCAACGGCGCCCTTCGCTCTCATTCCTCACAAAGCTAGAAGCGTCTACCTTCAAACGGGCCCTGCGATGCCTCCAGTCCTCACCGTTAAAGCCGAATGCCGTATTCAAGCTCCTCCGGTAGAAGTGTTTACGCTCCTTACAGACTTGTCTACCTGGCCGGATTGGAACAGCTTTGTTCCATCTGTCGATATTGTGGAACCGAGCGAAGGCGCAACAGTACATCCTACACTGTCTACCGAGACTTCTGAAAGTGCTAAACAAAGAAAACCAATTCAAATAGGTCAACGCCTTCGCTTGCATAGCATCACAGGAACGCAAAAGAATGCTACTATCGAACGCGTCACTATTCTAGAGACACCCCCAACCGCGATCTCCGATCTGCCGCAATCCTTTTCGAATACCTCTCGCATTTATCGTGTAGGATGGGATTTGGAAAGCTATCCGCGCCTTCTACTACGAGTATCGCGCATCAATGAGGTAGAGGAGGTTGAAGGAGAAAATGGCGTAGAATCACTATACAGGACGAAGGCAGATTTTAATGGTCCACTTGCTTGGGGCGTAAAATTGTCCGTGTCTAAAGATCTTCAGAAGGGTATGGAACTTATGGCGGAGGGCCTTAAGAAGGCCGCAGAACGAGCAGTGCAGGTGGCCTGAATGTGTCACGACAGCTAGGCTCAATGCCCCCGAAATTTTGCGTTCATGGAGAAGAATTGAATGCTTTGTAGACATACCGATGTTTCCCGAACTGTCCTGGCTATCTATCTGGACCCGGACCTGAACCTCATGCCCACTGGCTGAAATATTTCCAGGAATGCCGTGCATGCCACGGGGAGAACACATGAGGTTGAAATGCAGTATAAGCGGATTCCTGGACGGGACGGCGCTATTTCGTAAGCCCATGGCCTAGAACCTAGGTTTTCTGTAGGTGGACTAGAAATTACTCCGGTCGCCTATTGACGCAAGCCCAAAACACACGATCTTATTGTCGTGGTGGTCAATGCGTCTACTTCATCTTATTATTGATTGCCTACTCATCGAGCTTTACGCGTTAAGTGGCGCCTGTAATCTTGCGAGGGTAATTCTATAAACTGCCCCACAAATTTAAGTCTAGTCTTTTCTATACGAACATATCTCTAAATCTTTATAAAGGTGCTGGATGTACTAGTGAGCCCATTCATTTGCGGTGACGTGGTGTTTCACCCATCTTGAGGCCGAGGCAACTACGAGTAATCATTTCCATGACACCGCCGTTCTGTTTAGTCTTCTAACCCTCCAATCTGTTCTGTTTTGACCTCGTGCCAGCTTCTCTACCATAACTCCACCAAACAAATATTGTACAAGTTCGATCTAGCTCTAGCCAATGTAGGCCATACAAGGCCAGCTCATCGGAGATTGTCACGGCTATTTGATCTTGGATCTGTGGAATAAATTCTCCGGCCTTGGAAATACGCCGCTCAGCCGACCCCTCTCGACGACCACAGCGGAGAGACTTTCTATTCATCGCAATATTTCCTTATTGCTTGCGAAATCAGTTTCATATCTAAGGCGCATTAAGTTGAGCTATGGCCTCGCTACATCTATTTAAATATATTCCTTATGGTCGTGTTTGCTATTATGCTGATACGTCTGGCGGTCTTTGTTCTTTCGTCCACTAAACCTTCGGCATGCTTTTAATCGCATCTCTATTTTCATTACTTGGGCTAGCGCTTGCTACAAGCCGTACGTCTGCTCCATCTGGCGCTCTCGTTGTTAGCAAGTCGGCTACGAGCGGAGAGTATTCCTCTGTCCAAGCAGCAGTTGACGTCCTTAGTACTACTAGCACGACTGCTCAAGCCATTTTCATTAACCCAGGAACATACAATGAACAAGTGTATATCCCGGCCCGCAAGGCTGCTCTAACAATCTATGGCTATACTACCGATACTTCCTCGTACTCGTCCAATCAAGTTACTATTACTTATGGGCTGAGTCTGCTCAGCGTGAGCACCGATGACTTAACCGCCACTGTCCGTGCTTGGTCCGCCAACTTCAAGATGTATAATATTAACGTGGTATGTCTACGTCATATTTACTACAAACATATAGGCCTATATGAAGATGAACTAATGGGGTCAAAGGTCAACTCGTATGGCTCTGGCTCCCAAGCTCTTGCTATCAGTGCGTCAGCCACCGGTCAAGGCTATTACGGTTGCCGATTTCTCGGTTATCAAGATACCGTCCTGTCGCAAACTGGATACCAGGTCTTCGCGAAGTGCCTGATTCAAGGAGCCACGGATTTCATCTTCGGCCAGCATGCTTCTACTTGGTTCGACCAATGCGATATTCGCGTTCTTACGGCTTCGATAGGCTATGTCACCGCTAATGGACGGAGCTCTTCGTCCGACACCTCTTAGTATGTGCCAACCGTACCACTTCAACTCCCTAAATCTATTCCCCAACGATTCTCAACATCTTAACTTACTGATATCAAATAGCTATGTCATAAACAAATCCACCGTCTCTGCCGCATCTAGTAATACTGTCACAGCTGGGGCGTATTATCTTGGACGTCCGTGGTCCGAATATGCGCGTGTCGTGTTCCAAGAAACCTCTCTTAGCGCAGTCATCAATAGCGCCGGGTGGCATGTCTGGAGCACTAGCGATACACGTACTGGCGACGTGCTGTTCGGTGAGTATGATAATACGGGGACAGGCGCGTCGGGAACTAGAGCTAGCTTTGCGACTGCGCTGAGTAGCCCGGTTGCAATCACGACAATCTTGGGGAGTAGTTATGCGAGCGCGACATATGTTGATATTAGCTATTTATCTTAAGAACTAGTGGAGCAGGGGATAGATTGGAAGAGAGTTGAAGGATTGAAGAATAAAAAATCAGGGTGGGACAGAATTTTTGGATGAACGTTTGCGGGTATTTCGTTACTTTCGTTGTTCATATATTCTTTTGCTTACATGCTTCATCACGTACATATTCTTCTTGCATAGCACAAATTATACATACTCTCGTGCACAGTGTCCTTGTGGAAATTTAATTCGTTGTGAAAGACATTTCCCCGTCAGCAAGCCACAGGATGCCCCTGCGCCGAGTTTGGTGAAGAGTAATCGCGAGTGGGTCTCTGCCCACGCGTAAAGCGTAGATCGAGTCTTACCAACTTTCTAAAATATAGTTAATTCCATTGAATATATATAAACGCTGCATGCCTAGGTATGTGCATGAATCTATGTACTCCAATGCAGACTTACTAATAAGCAAGCTCAGCTTGATCTCTTCCAAGGCTGATTGCTTGCTTGATTAGTCATCAATCAAGCGCATGAGAATAACTGAGCAAGCATATGGTTCAAGCAAGCCAAGCTGAGCCCCCAAACTTGGCTTGCTTGCTCATTAGGAAGTCTGCTCCAGTCTGGCCCTGGGTTATTTAACTACCATCCTACTACGCTCTCGTACAAATATCGTGCAAATACTAATCCGGGAGAGAGTTATAAGCTTGTTGGATTTTTATGTGGCTGATGTGGCTTAAGCCAGGAGCCGGCAGAGCAGGCATTAAATGCAGCAGATAGAACATTAAGAAACGGTTGGCTTAAAGGTTGGCATGAAGAAATCGCGTCTGATCTCATGAAGACTGGATTTGGAATACTTCACATATTACATCAGACCACTGGACGCCTTCTTCCCAATATTACTATGCTCCCTTCAACTGTTTCTTAGACGGAATGTGTTGGTAATCGGAGACATTGCGGTAAAAATCATAAGCACATAATTCTACCAGTAATCTCGCGTTATCCGAGACAATCTAACCCCATTTTAGCTACTAAGCAAGCCGCGGGTGTGCTCTCCAAAACAAGCCTCGTCGTTCCCGGTGCCTAAGCGACTTGATTCCCCTGTGGTGACACGGTGGGCCCTGCACCAAAGCAGTCGGCCACGAAGTCCGCGAAACGCTCTCTCGAACTACTGGTCGTCAAATCGATTGGAGACGAAGCCGGATTCGCAACGTACGCGCCTTCATGTTACTGCTAAGGTGATGAAGGCCATGGTGTGGTCCTCGCAGTTTTTTCTTCACTAGACTATGGTTGACTCGCGCGATAGGAGCTAATTGGCCTCCGGGACAGACACGTCGCTCAGATCTAAACTATGCGGAGCAATGAATTCCACTGGTCTAAGGGACGGGGGAAAATAGCATCAGGGTAACAGAAAAGCTATTTTTATGGGCTTGCGCACTGGTAGTGGTAAACATCATTGGTATTTTGCCCGTTAGTGTGTATGACATTGAAACAGTACATCAAACGTAGGTGCAGGCCCGCGACAATCGTTTCATTGTTTATATAAGTTACAAGATATTCGCTTGCCTAGTCTGTTAGTACGGAAGTACTATGATACCTTCCTTTTTTGTTTGATACCTTACATAGCTTGAGGAAAAGGGTGAGGATGACAATGTTATGTGAGAACGATCGCTCTAGTGATATGCTCTTTATGGTCATGTAACTATTTAATTTGACCATCGAAGACTGTAAGGTTGGTTTATAGAGCAGTATTCCAACTACAGTGTTTGGTGTTCTTATCTTAAAACGGTAATTCTGTACCACATTCGACTCGAGTGGCCCCTCGGGCTACTGGCGCGCTAAGCAAGGCCAGCAACAGCCATGTGCGGCTGGCCTCAACCTTTAGAGGCTTCCCGTCTCCAGCTGAGTCTCTGCAGATCGGTTAGGCTTTCTGAATGTATAAAGCCACCATGTCGCCAACCTGTGTCACAAGATAAAAACCCCCTTGAACTATCAACAGCGTTGTAGCGCATATAAATAATATAGCATTCGAAAATGTCTCGCTCTACTCATAATCTTCGAGTCGCCGCTCACATTCCCGATTTTCTAACGACTGTCGACGTAATTGAGGCACTACACAACCACGACCACTGCCTGACGCTTCAAGCGCTTACGAAGGGCCACCAAGAAATCCCCACGAACGACGAAGCCGCCTCCGATCCTTACTTCTCCCCAGAGCACATAGGGAAGATCAAAACCTATGAAGTCACAGAAGCTATAACTATCATCCCTGGTATCGGAGAGTGGGGCAGGAAGTACATAACATTTCCCGTGTGCTTCCAAAATACGCCTTCGGGGCTCAAAACACGCGCGAATGCAGCGGGTGGTGTGGTGCTACATGCGGAATACCTCGTTCTACCGGGCGGCGCAGACAGTGAGGTAGACGGAGAAGGAGAAGGCGTAGGCGACGCGCAGTGGGTGCTTGTGGAAGATATTACCGTGGAGTGCTCGTGGTGGTTGATGCCGTTCGTCAGAAGTACTATGGAGACGGCGCATAGGGATATTGTTCGGAAGGTGGTGGAAAAGGTGGTGTATCAGCATCGCTCGAGAATCTCGAATCAATGATGGTTCTTTTCGTTATGGGTATGGATAATTCTTGTACAATTGTTTTGGGGTTTGTGGCTTGTTGGTGAATGGGCGCATCGGATGTGGGATTTGATTCCCACCACCACAGAATAATAATTTAGGAGCATGGAGTATAGGTTGAGCGTACCAGTCTTTCTTCGACTACGAAGGCTACGAATCATGAACAGAGATATTCATTTTTTACGAAGCCTGAAATAGTTACTACAAGATTACTCAATGTTAGTAAAGATCTGAATATTCGAGCGCCTGTTGCACTCCCCAAACTTACCTTTTGGGGCTATCTGAAGCATGCTCTTGGGGATTTCAGCTGCGGAGACAGCCCACAGAACATGGATCACAGGTCTTCCAGACCGAACCATCATACGCTAAAAGAGCACTCTAACAGAAAAGCCGGCTCTATTGGGTCAATACACGAGGACCCTGTCGCATTAGGTTTAACAATCGTGTTCGTACCGAGTGATTGGTTATAGGACTTTCTTTTTCTCAGCTCCGAGGTTTTAGCCCAAAGCTATGATTATTTAGCTCCCAGCTATGACAATTGCAACTGAAAAGCCGATGGCAACGTGCAAAATGAACGCAGGATATTCTAAGGAGGAATGATACTTTAGCCTCGTGCTTTTAGGTTAACGGAGCCACCTAAACATGTCATAAAAACCAGAATAAATGTGATGGCCCATCACACCAAAGTGCTTAAAATAGTAACAGTATCCCAACCGTAACCTGGCCAGCAATTAGAACATAAAGTTCAGTATTGGATTGGCTTTACACCATACCGCGCCAAAAAGAATACAAGCCCATATCCTAAACTCCAAACAAGAAGATCCTACCGCCTATTTCTCACATTAAATGGACTCTCTTCCGCCGCATGATATCCATCAAACGATAGTAAACTCGTTACATATAACGCCACGAATCTTACAACAGTATCTGTAAGTCCCGAACCGCCAAAGCCACCAAAGCTTTGTGACCAAGCTGCACCACTGTTTCTAGCACTAGTAGCAGGGCCCTCAGCAGACCCAAGCACATGACCTTTGGAACCAAATGCCGCGCTGGACTTCGCAGGGCCCTTCGTGGCGTCTGAGGATGCTTTGAGGACGGCGCTACGGAGACCGGACGGGTTGGCGCCGCGGATTGTATCGATTACAGAGCCATTTTTGAAGATGAGGAAGGTAGGCATGCTGTATAAGTCCTGTTAGCTAGACTATATCCTATTGAGGTCGCCCTAATCCCATCTATGCGAAAGCGCATAAGCCGAGGCCATCGAACATTCCGCAACATACGCTGTAACCGAGTATTTCTTCGCAATATCTGCTTGTCCATCAACATCTACTTTGCAGAACTGTAGGCGGCCGGGCTTCGCTTCGGCTGTGGCAAGCTGTTGGAAGATGGGTGCGATGGCTTTACACGGTCCACACCAGTCGGCATAGAAGTCGACGACCAAGTACGTTGACGAGCTAAGAAGGGTGTTGAAGTGGGTAGAGGAAGTTACATGAGCGATTTTAGACATGTTGATAATTCTCGGCGGGACGATGGAGGCGGGGTTGGTGATGTGGAATGACAGAGCTTGCGAATTGACCAGCTTGCTTGAAGTTCCGTGAAATGCGCAAGTACCTCATGAGTCAGCTCCGGGCATGCACCAACTTGACTTGACTCAGTACACTCTAGTGTTTCACGGGAAAGCAATGAACATGGCATGCAACTTCACGAATTTGGTTCATATGGGGCTCCTCGAAAATCTGAGGCTATACTACTTCTAAATCCTGATGATATTTTCTTCTTGTCGAAGTCCTCACGCTCTGGTCAAGAAGTCCATCAGAACAGTATGCCACACATCCCTGATATCCATCCTTGCTCACAATATCAGGGTTGCCGTACAGTAAAGCTAATGGCTGAAAGGCAGTTAACCAGTTTTCGTGAAATTCAAGAGCTTTTCCCCATATTCCTCCCTATTTAGCCCCACTCCGGTCTGAGCCTCCCATAAATTGTCAACAAGTAATCGCCTCTGCTGCCCAGATCGCCATTCTCATTTACCACTTCCACGTCTACCTTCAGCTTCTTCGTAGATTTATGGAGGCCGCTATTGCTGTTGTAAGGCAATTTAGCTTTGGTGGGATCGTTATAACTGCCAGATTTGGCTTCTTCCCTAACTTGCGTGAAAATGTTTTTCTACCGCATCGGATGATAAAACATTTTCATCATCATTTTTCCCGAATCCAGCCATATGAGCACGTAATAAGTCAGCTAGGTCTGGCCTCGAGTGAAGCAAATTCGTAGCTTCTACCTCCACAACAGTATCTCGTCAAAGAATAAAAGTCCCGGCTGCAATAATGTCAACGACCTTTAAACTCGCAACTCAGTCATGTTTGCTACAGCAGTCGCACTTGAACTTTCAGTCTTGGCTAATTTGATAGTTAATACTTTTAGCAGGCGGCAACTGGCGACGAATAACCTCGACTGCTCTATATACGTCAGCGGCAATTAGCGGCATTAACCGGCGGACTATTTCGTGCATGTAGCATGCTATAGCAGTAGCCCCTGATATAACTCCGAAGCCCCGGAAGCTACAAGTCATATTCCACACTGAAGTTGACTAAATCAACTTGCGATAAGGTTAAGAGGGGCAAGGATATTCATTCGATTCCTCCGAGTGAACGCCAACATCTGAGTAGTAATGTCTTGATTAGGTTTGTTCGAAGATTTTCTGTAGACATGGTATGAGTATCGCAAATAATCGAGGGTTGGCGATGATTTTGACCGTACAATTAGGAACTAGCGTCAGAAGAATCTTTGCAATCAAAGCACCCTTATGGAAACCTAACGATGTGACTTTGTTGATGAATTTTACTAGTTCGGGAGGATGAATAGACTATACTAATGATGGGAGTAGATTTACCTGTAACAATTTTCCTAACAATGGGTTCCGTATAACCCACAGATAAAGGGAGACTAACGCCACACATGCTAGTGTAGATGGATTTTGATTGGAAAAGAAAGCAGTGTTCTCGTGATCAGAGAAGTCAAAGTGGTGACTGAAAGGCAAGCTTAGACAGAAAACTTCTCTAGCAACCGTAAAAATCCTTTCTTCTTTTCTTCTGATATCCATGAAATATCAAACGCGTTTCTTTGCAATATCAACAGCTCTTCTCTTGAGATGTCTGTGTCGGTTGCCATCTTTATTAAATTTTCATTAACATATCCTCGAAAATAGGCTGGATCATCAGAGTTAATAGTGACTTTTACCCCAGCTCTCAACAATTCTAGGATCTCCTTGCCCTTGAAGTCCTCTGTAACTACCGAATTGCTCACAGGACAGCAGGTCAACCCAATACCTTTCTCTCTCACCATTTGCACCAACCTTTTGTCCTCAACGATGTTCGTGCCGTGGTCGATACGGTTCACGCCAATCTCTTCAAGCGCTTGTCGGATATGCTCGATGCTATCCTTCTGGTCGATATCGCAGTGGCAAGTCACCAACCACCCCTCTTGCTTAGCTCTCGCAAAGACGTCTGAGAACTTGGAAGGGGGATTGTCACGCTCATCAGAATCAAGCCCAACGCCGACTATCCAATCTTTGTACTGCAGAGCTTCTATGAGGGTGTCCATAGCAGACTGAGCGTCCATATCTCGCAGGAAGCACATGATCAAGCTGGCGCTCACACCCAGCTCCCTTTCTGCTTGAACAATAGCCTCCCTCAGCCCGGTCACTACGGTGGAAAAAGACACCCCGCGAGATGTATGAGCCTGCGGGTCGAAAAAAATTTCAGTATGGAGAATATTTTGCGAATGTGCTTTAGTCAGGTAAGCATAGGCGAGGTCAAAGAAATCCTGGGACGTGAGCAGCACCGCCATATTCGGATAATATACAGCCAGAAACGAGGTTAGGTCGTGAAAGGAGTATCCGCTAGATGTATCGGCAAGAGAGCTGATAGAGCTGGGGATTGGGATATTGTTGCGTATCGCAAGCTGCTGGACAAGCGCTGGCTCAATAGTGCCCTCGATGTGCACATGAAGCTCCGCTTTAGGCATTGCGGCAATATACTCCTCCATGGTGAGCGTCTAATCGGTTAAACCGTCTTTCTAAGAAAATTTTGGCGATCCAAAGGCGAGGCGAGAATCTTTGGTGGAGAGGCGGAAGGGTTGTGTTGCGGCGGTGTTCGGGGAATACGAGAAACGGTGTCGCATTGGCGTTATCGCAAAGCCCTGGTCCTTATCAGCTGTCGCAATGAACCTCCCATTTTTCGCTAGTAAGGTCTGTTCCTATCGGTCACTTTAATTTTGACGCCATCGTCAGCCAAAGCCATCCTGGAGTCTTTGCTGCCCCTGCGCCATCACTCCGAGCGCGCCCAAAATGCAGCCGCGCCGCCCAGGGCATGCCCAGAGCATGCCCAGAGCATGCCCAGAGCATGCCTAGATGCGCTTCCCCTGGTCTATTGACATGGACAACTCATGCACAAAATATCGAATCTAAGACCCCTTGGCCCAAATCTGTCCAAGAGGCACATTTTTTTTCTGCCGCGTCCATCTTCTCAGCCTTGCCATCAGGGCCTCGCGTTGTTCTGTTGGCTTAAATCGATTCCTGGTTCGCTCACGAACTATTGAATGCATGCCAGGGCCCTATCTTTAGAATTAATTTGCTCCTTTAATGTCTCTTCTGACCCCTTCTCTGTTTCCTGTGGCTTCGACTAGGAGATATGGCGCGCCCCTACCCTCGCAAACTCCACGCGGAAAGACGGTGGAGCCTCCAAGGGCTTGGAAGAAGTCCTCCAACCGTCTTGACTTCCTTCTTCTCTCCTAGCACTGGAGCCGTTGGCGAAGACGATAGCCACGTAATGATTGCTGACGCGTGAACTCAACTTTCTTTAAAATCTCCTCCGTCTTCTATTCTCTTTATCGTTTATCCTTCGAGCGCTGGGCTACTCAATTCGTTATATGTTGTTAATTTAGCCTATAGAGATGATTCGATCCTCTCTGACGATCCTCGCGTGGATCGCTTTGGTGGTGCAGCATGCGACTGCGGTGCCGACTTGGCCTTCGTCAGTCGACGAGCTGGAGGATATTATGTTTCTCAATTCTGGTTACCGTTCGCGTGGATTTGCCGTGGCAGTGACTCCATGCTCCTTTTCTGCTCAAGGAAATGGACGCATTGCCGCCGCGGAGTGGATCAGAGCGGCCTTCCATGATATGGCTACAGGAAGTGTTTTCACAGGGCTTGGTGGTCTGGACGCGTCCCTCGTTTTCGAGACTAATGATGGTGAGAATATTGGCGCGGCATTCAATACGACCCTTACAACATTCGCGCCATTCCTATCAAGCCGAGCTTCAATGGCTGATATCATCGCGATGGGTGTCTATACTGCGGTGCGTTCTTGCGGAGGACCCGTGGTGCCAATCAGGACTGGAAGGATTGATGCAACTGCTGCGGGCCCCGAAGGCGTCCCACTTCCTCAGAATCCAACAGGGACGTTCATAAATCAGTTTGCTAGAGTTGGCTTTAACACATCTGAAATGATTGCTGTTACTGCATGTGGACATACACTAGGCGGAGTACATGCTGCGGACTTTCCGGAGATCGTCACCCCCGGAACCGTGGCGAATGATTTCCAACACTTTGATACGACGACTGTTTTCGACGAGAAGGTCGCTTCAGAATATGTGTCGGGTACTACCGCCAATCCTCTGGTCGTTGGGCCCTCGGTGGGCAATGGACGAAATTCAGATGGGCGAGTCTTCGCAGCTGATGGAAACGTCACAATAAAGGCGATGGCAAACCCGGCAACGTTCGCAAGCACATGCCAGACGATGTTGCAGAAATTAATAGAAGTTGTACCAAGCGGCACAGTTCTAACCGATCCGATTGTACCCTATGAGGTTAAGCCATATGCCGTCCAGCTGACACTACTGGATGGAGGAGCGACGATCTCATTTGCAGGCGACATCCGTGTGAGAACCACAGTTCGTCCAGCTGGTCAAATCGCCAATGTGCAACTAGTGTATAAGGACCGCAGCGGCGGTTCTTCTTGTGGTAGCTGTACCGTTAGCACTTCCTACAAAGGGGCTGCAGCAGGGTTTGATGATAGCTTTGCGGTAGGTACATTTAAAAGGACTATATCTCGGTCTTAAGTGAATTATCGCGCATTTGTTCTTACTAACAAGCTCCTAGTTCTATGGATTCTCTGCTCAGCTCTCAGCTAATACTTCAATTTCGACTTTTAATGTACTTCTTACGCTTACCAATGGAGCCACGGAGTTACATAACAATAATGCTGCCGGATTCGCTGTTCAGGATACTATCATGCTTCAAACGCCTCAGAGCTGCTTAAACCCTGCAATAAATGCGAATGGTCAGCAGAATTTAACTGTAGTAGCTGCGGTAAGTGCTTGTTTCTGATCCTGATGTTAAGAAATCCTAGTCTTTTAAACCATAAACACCTAAATAATTCCCGCTAATTCAATCCTAGGTCCGGAATCCAGTACCATCCTCAGTGAGCCTATCTTTGATCCTGAAGACTCCTAGGAGCAATGGGATCGTTGTTCCGGCATTATCAACGGTATCAGCTGCCATGGCCTCTCAATCAACTGTGGGCTCTTACACTCTATATGCGGCAACCTACGCAATAAGTGCATCTCAGAGCCAGACCGCTTTATTCGGCGTTTCTGCTGGTAATGCAGCAGACAATTACAAGAACATTACTACCTTGCCTTCTACATGCGCTAGCCTAAGCCCCACTGCGCCGTCCTCGACACCATCCTCCTCTGCTTTCACCTATCAAGGATGCTATACCGATTCTTCTGCCGCAAGAGCATTCACAGGTGCCGTTTACTATGATAGTGCCTTGACCGTGGAGAAATGCTCCATCGACTGCAACAAGTTCCAGTTTTTCGGAGTTGAATATGGCGGCGAGTGCTACTGTGGAAATACCCAAAACCCTAGTAGCACCCTAGCGGGAGAGTCAGATTGCAACATGGCTTGCTCAGGAAATAGTGCGGAGTTGTGCGGCGCCGCAAATCGCATGAACGTTTATAAAAATCTACTGTACATTCAGGTCATCAATCCTAATATCACTGGGTACACTTACCAAGGTTGCTACAACGACTCAACAGCGAGTAGGGCTCTAGCTGATAGCTCGACTGCTAACGATTCTATGACGGTAGAAAGCTGCGCCTCATTTTGTAATGGGGCAACATATTTTGGTGTTGAGTATGGGCGAGAATGCTATTGTGGCTCAGCTCTTGGATCCA
Source organism: Glonium stellatum (assembly GCA_001692915.1). Lineage (NCBI taxonomy): Eukaryota > Fungi > Ascomycota > Dothideomycetes > Gloniales > Gloniaceae > Glonium > Glonium stellatum. The sequence goes on from KV750463.1 coordinate 36,904, forward strand.
CCAACACATTTCAACCAGCCACAGATTGCTCATATACATGTGGTGGCAACAGCAGTGAGTATTGCGGTGCCGGAAATCGCATCAATATCTATAAGAAAGTATCTGCTTCCACGAATATTATAAGCTCCAGTTCCTCTTCTGGCAGCAGCAGCAGCAGCAGCAGCAGCAGCA